>JAGFPH010002656.1:36196-49521 GCA_018207615.1 Philaenus spumarius | reverse complement strand
TACCCCCCTTTAGAATAGGGGGGTGAAACGTTTAACCACCTAAAAAAGTAAAAGAAATGTTATAATAGGTCAACCCTATTATAACATTTCTTTCTGTTCGAATTATTAGTGAATTTCCATATTAAAAATGAGCTATTGCAGTGGCCCTTATGGTAAGACACAAGGTCGGGATAGCAAATGAGCATCGATCACAGTCCCTAGAACACGTTTTGGGTTGTCATTAGAAATTATATATATATATATTTATGTATGTATGTGTGCGCACTCTAGCAGCCGCATTTTAAGTCCGATTTGCTTCAAATTTGGTACACATTGCACCGGGAAAAAACCCGACACAAATGGACTAATTACCAAGAGTAATTAGGCCTAAAACAAAAAGTTGTAAATAGAAGCCAGAAGGCCTAAATAGGCAAAAATAGGATAAGTAAAAAATAAAATAACACATTGTAAGTAATTATAAAGGGAAAATATATGTAAAGTGAAATGAAGTAATTTAAAATAATTATATTGTAAATTGAAGGCCTAGTCAATGATAAACGCAATAGAAGCACGGCTCAGGAAAATTCATGTCAAGTTTTGTCCAGCACTGCAAATCAAGGTACTGTTGCTATGCTCCATAAGACAACATGTTAATATTTTAAAATATAAAAATTTGTAAATTATTTTTAAATGTAATGAATAGAGGAGAAGAAGCAAATAAAAAAGTAATTAAAAGAATTGTTTTAATAAAAATAATTAATAAGTTATAAAACAAAGACTTAGGTGAAAAATGCTAAAAGTAACCAATTAAAATAATTCAAAGGCCTAAATTAGGGATAAATTAAAGAAAAATAAATTAACATAATTAAATATTTTTTAAAGAAAATGCTCAAAAATAAAGAAAATAAAATAACCAATGAAATAAAGGGAAATAAAGGTATATAGAAGTAAATATATACGAAATTGTGTGTAATAAATGTGTGAATGTAAAATACCATGTGAGAAGGGGGCATAAACCAAAAAGGGGGTTGCCAAATCCAAAATTCGACGATTCACACAAAACAGGCCACAGAACCGTGCCCAAAGTGAAGAGAGAAAAAAGAAGAACAGTTTTGGAAGTTTAGGAACCAGGAGAAGAGGATAGAACCAAGAAAATTTTAATTTAGACCAATTTTGAGAAACTAAAATTCAAAATTTAAAGAAAACAAACTAAGGCGATAACTGGGGAACCAGGAACCCTACAACAACAACTCAAAAGAGGAAAGAATCAGGAGATGGTCAAGAATCCAATGAGCCAAAGAAACCAAAAATCGGACCAGGGGTTACGAAGTTAGAGCACTTCGAAAGAATTAAATACAAAAAGTATAAGATTCCAGTACAGACCAGAATGGCTTGAGTAAACACAGAGAAGGGAGGCTGAAGACATGACGTCATTCTACCACCACCGAAGAATTGTAATTTCTACAATTACTTATTGCCCTGCAAAGGAAATAAACAATTATCGACGAAATTGAAGCAAATTAATGAAAGAAAAGTCGTGGGACCTAATTTAAATAATTAAAGTAAAATTCTACAACGTAGAAACCCAGATAAAACACATGAGAATGAAAGTTACTCAAAAAAGGCAGAGTAAGTCTCTTGACTCCAAATCAGACCGAACCAGGTTGAAGGGAGATAAAATATATTCAGTTGCGTTTTGATAGCTACAGGAGGACCACGTAAAAGTTTGCAGAAGCAGCAGTAGGTCGCCAAAAACCACGAACTCCGGTACAGATCAGCGGGCCGTAAGAAATCGCTCTACATAAAGAAGAGGAGAAATCCTAGAAGAGAGGAGACAGGAAGAAAGAAGAAGAAGGGCCAACACCCAAGAGGATCAAGGATTTCATTCCAAGGCCTAAACCACTAAGGAGGAAACCCGCGATAAATCATATTTGTGAGTAGCAAATAAACAAGCTATATTTTAAAAATAAATAAAATCCAGTAATAAAGTTTTTAAAATTAAATTCAAAAATAATAAGTAAAGTAATAGTAAATTCAGCTGAAAGTATAAAAGTAAAATCATTCCGGAATATTCCCTATTATCACAATGGTATAAAGGCGTTGCAAAATAAATGTAAATATTAATAGAGTTATAAATATCATTATTATATTTTTTGAATATTTTAAGCAGTTGCGAAAGCATAATTAATTAGTTTTTAAAACAAAAAATTTTATTTGCATATCTTAATTTCTTTCATTTATAAGTTATATATCCAATACCAAAATTTAACCAGTGCTCTAAAAATAAGTTAGAATATAAGGTTATATTAATTCTTATGGGTGACAAAATAACTCCAAACGGCACGATCCCGAGAAGGAGCCTGACTGGAGCTAGTAAAATAAAATAAAGTGTATTAATTACAAACAACTTATAAGAATTAGGAAAGTGAGTGTATTTCCTATTCTTGTCCACGTATGCGTGCAAAATTTATTTAAGGGAAAATCAAACAGAAAATAGAAAGGGGAACACGCTGGTTAGGCCTAAAGGCTTGCTGAGGGCGGTTCCGGAGAATTAACGGAGCGGGAGGCACGCGTGAGGAGTGACGAGTGGATTCCGAACGTAGGCCGAGACTCCGAAATTAAGAGGCGCGTGTACGGCGTGGCAACTTGTTGGTTGTCTACGTCGTCTGGACGAGTTTGCTAGCCAAAAAATCCAACAACCGGAAGTACGTCTTTTGACCGGAAGTAACTATTTTTTGAGATTTTTACTGCGAGAATGATATTTAAAAAAAGTTTTGTCTACAAATATAAATGTAGGATGTTATTCTGCACATTTTGTTTTTTTACGCGACCTTAGAGCCATGTGGTTTTTTACGCGACCCGGTTCAAAGCCATGTGGTGAATTCTACCGTGGGGTTGGCGTGCGAAGCACGCAATGCTTTGTGTATTTAAGATACTCCCAATATGCGGAATGGCGTGCGAAGCACGCAATGCATTGTGTGTTGAAAATACTCCCAATATGCGGAATGGCGTGCGAACCTTTATATGGATTCAGCACAGTCGAGAGTAGACCTATTTCCCAAATTGTTGGTTGAAACCCTAAAACATAGGCCTATAAACTTAATTTTGGAAATTCCCTCAAGTCACGTCAGCTGCTTGTTCGAATTATTTATGCGTGTTATCAGAACGCACTTAATCGTCCTCTTTCAGTTCTTACATTGTATGAAGTGTAACGATGATGCAATTTTAAATCAACACTCTCTAAAGATAACCTGATCACAGTTGATTGCTGACGAACACAGTCTGTATATCCAGACACTTTATCACACTTTTCAAAGATCTCTATTACGAGATCCTAAATTTAAGTTTATATTATTTTAAAGTGTAAAGTTACCGGGTTTTAATTTAAATTGTGACAAACATACGGGTCACTAACAGTTTTAAAATTTAGCAAATGGAATTTCTAAAGTTTATATTAAAAGTAAATTACCGTAACGATGTCTTGCAAATCTGTTTTCGACAAAGTGAAGTTTAAGCTTTTAATAAATCACCCTTTATATATAATATATTTATGTAAATAAAGAGAGAGACTCTTTTACGATCAATCTATCAAATTTGATGAGTTTTCAACGTTGGTATTTGAAGTGAAAACTTCTTTATGCGCAAAGAGCACTTTTTGGATGATGTGTAATATACGAACTCGATATAAACGTGAGACGCTTAAAGTGGGACGCTTTGCATTTATGATTTCGTCGATGATTTCTTCTTCTTCTTCTTCTTTGGTTTACACACGTACTAATACAAATCGGAAGTTTAATGTAACCGCTGATATGTATAGAAGAAGAAACAGACGAAATAAAATAGGCAATGGTAAATTCAAAGACATACACTCAATAGCTGTATGCGTTTATTTAGTCACGTCCCGCTACCGATGAAATGGACATTGCACTTATTAATTTTGTAACTGGTGTTAAATTAGTGTACTTGATGATACCTTGAAAATGGACATACCGCTTTCGCATTTTTTTTATGTATAAAGTTGCTAACTTTTTTGCTGTGGTAATGAATGTAAATGCATTAGTGAAACGAGTGTTGGTTGGTTCATTATAGGCATAACCTAAAATTATGTTTTCTTATTATTTTAATATTACAATCATGTTTATGTATTTTTCATGTTTTAGATTTCAATTTGAAATGGTACAAGATAAAAATAATAATCAAATTTCAGACTAAACCAATATAAACAACTATTTATACTTATGTCAGTTTTCACTTCTGTCGGTATTCCCGCAACTGCTTTATTTAGCCTATTTTTACTTTTTTTATGTAAAGCGCCATATTTATTAAAAGTTTTTATTGGAACATTTGTGTTTTTCGAAATAATACATGACGTTTTAAATCATCTCTCGTTATCAATTGAAAAACTAAAGCTAAACTAAACACTCTTATATAAAATAAAAAGAAAACATAAACGTAGAGGAAAAGGCAGCTTTGTTGTCTTGAACATCTGTCGTTCTTTGTGTGCCTGGAGACAGTGATTTCTCTCGTTCAGTTTGTATTTAGTTTCCTCGACTTCTCAGATCTACTGTTCTATTTGTGGATTCATAGGCTTAGCTAAGTTTAAGATTTCTTTTTAGTTTAAATATGTGTTAGTTTTAGTTTTCCAAATGATAACGGGAGTTGATTTATACACACGAAACGTCCTGTATTATTTCCTTAAAGCTACACGAATTATGATAAAATGTACGAACAAATTAAAGTAAATAAACGGTACCAGATAACTGCCACATACTTTCTCCCAGTTGAAACATTATACCTTCGCGAGAGTAGCTTAGGAGGTGGTTATTTAGAATTGCAAAAGTAGGAAAATGTTACCATGGAAAATACATGTAACACACATCCATATTATATTATTATTATTATTTAAACTATTCGATTGATTTCGAACAAATTTGCACCAAACATGTCAATTAGGCCTGTATAGATAAACGAAAAAAGGTTTTGAAAAATTTTGAAAAACAACCCCCTTTTTGGCCAAAAACCCCCAAAAATCAGTTATTATTATTATTATTACCTAAACGAGAAAGATGCGTTTTGCGCATCACAAATAAACCAAATTTTATCAAAATTGTTAGAGCAGTTTTTGATAAATTTGTATTTTTCTCGTTTTTTGCCATTTTTGGGGGGTAAAACCCCTTAAAAATCAAAAATTTGAAAAAATGAAAAAATGCCTGGAGATATTCCAGCACTACACCTACATACCAAATTTCATCAAAATCGGACGGTTGGTATGATCTCCAGCTCTGTACACATCCTAACAGACACACGGACATACATCACAAAAAAATACACTTTTTTGGGTTCAGGGAGCACCAAAACAAATAATTCCACTAAAAATATTTTTGGGTTCAGGGAGCACCAACACAGATAATTCCACTAAACATTTTTTGGGGGTTCAGGGAGCACCAAAACAGATAGTTCCACTAAAATTTCAAATTCGAAAATTTGGACGAAAAAAATACTTTCCCCATATACTACTTATAGGGTGGAGAAAGTAAAAATAATCAATTCATTATTAGAAACTAATTCTAAAAACTATAACACATATTATTACACTGACGTAAATTTCAACATAAACCAAATTAATAAAAAAAATATCATATACGTTTGAAATTGTTCACATTTTGTGTACCGTACGAAATATAAATTATATCATTAGTCATTATTGAATTGAAACAAAAACTGTGACCCTTTATGTTTCACCACCAACTTCACAGTAGGACATTATTTATAATAACCTTCATCATGATTTGTACAGTATTCAAACAAAATTTAATGAACATGTTTCAAGTAAAATCTAGGTTTACATAAAGTATTTTACAGTTTGAAATAATGTAGTCATACACATTATGCGTTTCAGAAATTGATTCTTATTCGACTCGTTATACAGGATTATACCGTAGAGGTCTGTTCTGATCCCTTTGTTTTGTTACTTTAAAGGCTTTTCTAATTACTGTGTCAGTAATCCCCCGGTGAAAACAATTTAGTATTTGATATGTTTTAGATGTGAAATTAATGGGAAAAGTTTATCTCAGTGGAAATGGATAAACTAAATAAATATTTTACTGTTAGTACGGGTAATACAACCTGTTAAAATAAGACCTGTTAGAATCAATACACCCAGGTGGCTCAAGTGTTCTTTTTATCATAAACGTTATAGAAAAAAGACGATAAATTTCCCCTTTCGGAAATTGGTTTTGGGGGTGTCGAAAAGGTACAACAAATGTTTTAAACAAACATTAAATAGGGAAGTTTTAACTTTAAAAATAGATTTTTTAGAAAACATATACAATTTTTATTGCTTTAGATTCCGTGTTACGGGGTTATGCTAGAAACTTTAAACGACAAATACATTTTAATTATAGTAAATCAATGATTTTAACCCTAATTATTTGAAAAACAGTCATTTAGGCAGAACTATATTATTTTCTACCTAATTTGTTCCGCTCCTTAACAGAAGCTAAAAGCTTGTATTAATTCTACTAGGGGCTCTGCCCCTGAACACTTCGCGTCCCAACCCCGCCTCAGATGGCTGCTTCGCTTCGATCGCAGTTGGAAAATTCGCTAAAGAATCTCGTTAATCTTTTGCTCGTTTGTACATAGGTTTGTAAAATTATGCAACCAGGCTTAAATATATTAACAGTAATTACAAGATTATTTATAATCTCAAATACATGCTTTAGAAACGTGAGAGGCTTTCATTACGATTTTAGTCCTAGTTCTACTATTTTCTGTCAACTAAAATTTGAAAGCAGGCCTAAATATAGTAAAAATTAATGCAGGATTAACATAACCTCAATACTATATTTCAGAAATAAGCCAGGCCTATATTACAAAATTGACTATTAGAATGTATCCATCTTTGCCAAGTTACTTTTTTTTAACAAAATAAATTGTTAAATCAGGCTCAATTTATTATAATTCTAAGTTGCTAAAACAGTATAAATTAGCTTGTTTTTTAACAGTAAAGAAAAACTATCCAATGAACAGCTGATTTTGGATAAAACTCAATTTCAGTATAAGGCTGGTTAACGTACGGACTTCGTTCTGTATCTTTATCGGTAAACTCCGAATTTTGGTCTCGATATTAATTAATAACCTCGCCGAAAGTCGAAACATTTCCACGTTGTTGTATGCAATGTTGAAATCCTTTATTCAACAAATCAACCTCCGACGTTTCAAAATGGACATCAGTTCTGTTAATGAGCCTGGGAAAAAATTCATGTGTGGTGTTTACCCGTGGTTGGGATGAACTTTTATTAAATAATGCTAACTGCTCAAATTTCTTGGATTGAATGTCCCTCTTTTTTGCTAATCTGTGTTTGACTTTAGCATTTATACCCTCCAAAAAGCTGTCTAATTCAATTACATTCAACATGGAGGCTAGTTTCAAGTGTGTACGGTATAGTTTTTTATTAATTAAACTTTTTTTTTAAGTACAAATATCTAACTTCTTCCCTTAACCAAATGCGTTCCGCCATTGTTTGTGTAATTCTGGCCGCTCGTGTTTGTACTCCCAATCTCACGTGTATATACTTAGGTATGATGGCATTTTTTAAACATAACCTATTGTAACGTATATTTTCTATTGTGTAATGTAACTTCGTCTTTAAATTTAAGTAATCGTAGGATAGTTTCGCTTGATTTGCGTAAGAACATTCGTGTGTTCACTCCTATAAAACCGCTGTTTGGATGAAAAGCTTTGCAACACATGTTTGGTTACATTTAAAGTAGCAACCAACTTAGAAATGTTTAGAATCAGTTTATTACTCTACATTACCAACAGCTTTTTTTAGGTTAGATTACAAACTTAAAGCAAGTACAAACAAAAATCAACGAAAAATACTTACTGTGTTATAATTGAATTTAAACATCTTTTGTTACACATTATATAAATAAAACAGATGATTTGGATAAAAAAACATATAACAATTTTAGGATAGGCCTACAGTGAAATAAATCACGTTTATGTGCAACCAATTTGGCAAATTTAGAATCAGGTAACTATCCTTCACAAGTTTTTTTTTTAATTAGGTAAAAGCAAACAAAAAGCTTGCTGTAGGCTATTATAAATCAAACTAGGGCTTATTTATGAGTACTTAGGCTGATAAACACATAACCCTTGTAATAATGTAAATCTAAATCTTATGTCTTTACAGTAAATTAAAATTTGTCTTAACAGTAAAAATTAAAGTTATTTAACAACATAAAGATCATAACAACAGAAAACTTATTTATGTTCAGTAAATGTTTATAAATTACGTACTTGTATTGACAGGTCATCCCGTAACCAAAGTCTCTCCAGAACCCAGTGTCCCTCGATATGACAAGTTGATCCGTCTCCGATGGTACCTTCTTTCCCTGCAGCGTATAGACGACGTGAGGGTTGTACAAACTGAACACTACGGGGTAGTATACCTGTAACCCGGCTTTAGCATTCCAACGACACCTGTCCAGAAATCTTGCACTAAACACAATATCCACGTCGCACATGAACAACAACACGTCCTGACTTTCCGGCAATACTCCGGGCTCGTCCCAGGATCTCTCGGCGCCTACACGGAGTCCTTTGCCTCTGGAGAACGTCTCGTTCAGCGCCAACAGCCTCAGGTTGTTCCCGTGACCGTTCTTTCCCGCTACTTTGGACATGATGAGTCTGGCTTCGGCGAGTTTTTCTTCGCCGAAATAGACGACGGTCAGCAGGACTCTTTTGTCGTTTTTCAAAGCGATTTTCACAAATTTATCCATGAAACCTTGAAAAGTGTTTATCCGTCCGCAGAGAGGTAAAATTATATGAATGAGTTCCTTTTCTTTGAACGTCGGTAACACGGAGTTGGAAAGAGTCAACAACGGTGCGAACGGTCTCATGATGGTGATCGTCGTGTAACCGCTTTTATCGGATTTCGTTTTGTAATAGATTTCGTATTCGGTCCCGGTGGTCGGGATTATTCTATAAACACCTTCTAAAAAATCGTCCAAAGTGTGTTTCTGTTTCAAACCGTTCGTCGTGTTTTTGTTTAAGATTTCCAAACCGGATACGATGACTTCCAGGAGGTCTTTACGTTTGAAACCGATCGGCTTCTCGACGACACGTTTTCCTAGACCCAAATCTATAGGGTAGACTCGGTTGAGTGTGAAGTGGTTAAATGGTATCAGTTCGTATTCGTTATTTAGCGGTACTCCTTGGAGTATCTCGGCTGCTTCCACTTGATGGCGGACGTAGGAGGAGCAGTTGCTGATGTTGATGGATGGTTCTAGTTGGTGGATGGAGTAGCCTGAAACAAAATAGACCGTATTACTAAGATAGAGAGCTAAAAGTATTGAAGTATTGATTCGACATTTCTAGTGACTAAGAAAGCTCTTTACTTAATAGAACGCATGCGCGAGGTATTTCCAACAAGCTATCAACGGAGTTAACCAAAACACGTAAGCAATATGAACCATTTGTAAGAGATAATATTGAAGTCTTCTAGCTACACCCATTAATGTTTAGATCATATTACGTCGGGTAGCTGTGTTCACTAGTTACCCGGCTGAATTCTTTTAACCCAGAGATTTAAATTTAGATTTCTTTGTTTTAGATGTGGTAAAAAATATATTGTTGCTTAAAGAGAAATTAAATCGGAAAATGTAGTTTCAATTCTTTATTTTTCTACGTCGCTTTTAAATATGAAAAGTAGTTTTTAAAAAACTTAGCTTTTAGCCTTTAAAAGTTGACAACTGAAGCTATACTATATTCTTACCAAAATATCTAAGGTTCCCTTTCAAATTCCTGTGTCCCAAAAGTTATATCTTGGTGCGAGGGTAAGTAAACCATTTTTGACTTAATTTTGGTTTCGTTTAATGTTGGCAGTTCTAAATATACGAAATTTTGGTATAGTATTTTATTTACTACTACCGATTTTTTTATTATCAGAAACCGAAATTTTACAAACGTTAATGATGGACACTTTAAAACAATGGTCTATATACTTCTTCACGAGTTTTTCATCTTTAAAAATGGTAGAAACCATTTTTGACTTAATTTTGGTTTCGTTTAATGTTGGCAGTTCTAAATGTACGAAATTTTGGTATAGTATTTTATTTACTACGACCGATTTTTTTATTATCAGAAACCGAAATTTTACAAACGTTAATTATGGACACTTTAAAACAATAGTCTATACTTCTTCACGAGTTTTTCATCTTTAAAAATGGTAGAATTTCTCTAAAACTAAATTTTAAAAGCAATTTAAATCGAGTGAAATGTAAAATAGGAGGGCTATAAAAAACAGAACGTATTAAAGATTACCCACTTGTGCGTCAGAAGTGGTACGTGGTGGTCACGTGACTCGCCACCCTAAAGTAGGGTAACATAACCCTACCCAACATTATAAATCAATAAAACAAATTACAAATACCAATAAATTTGATACAAATTTGGGGGTTAACATATCAATTTTGGTCATTATCCCTAGTATCACATGACTCTTACCTATCATTATTCTAAAACACAAACACTTTGTAGGTTAAACCCAAATTTTTACCTGATTTTCAGGTGAAAATCGACCATTTTAGGAGCTGGGCGAAGAGTCACCCCCACCATATTCGGCTCACAATGGTGTGAATTTGTTTGTCTTGGTTCAAACCTCTAATCACTTAAAAATGGATGCTAGACAATTGTTTTTACTTTTTAAAATAAAAGGGCCCCTACAAACTTAAAACTCAATTGACGGTATTTCAAAGTGGTTGGAGGTATGAACAAATTATAAATTCAAAAGTGGTCACCCTTAAACGCCCTTTGATTTGATGTATCACTTGACCTACGTTGTAACTAAATTGTTTTTCATTTCCCAGTAATTCCGCATTTCTAGATGTGGGATAATATATGGAAGAATGTACCAATGTTTGGCAAATAACAACGTTTAGTGGTTATAAATAAAAAATACTAAAACCAAAATTTGACGTTAAGGGCCTTTATCTTGTAATATGACCAAGAAAGCCAAAAGTTTATTTCAAAACTTGTACAATAACATTAGAAACGATTTCCAAAACTGCTTCTTGAAAATAATTTTTCGGGCAGTGCAATTTTTTATTGTAGAAATAGCGATGCTTCAATTGAAACAAATGCATTTGTTTATTTACTACTAGTAGACCCGGCAATGTTTCGCTATTGCTTGGTTTTAGTATATAAATATATGCCTGGATTACATTAACAAACACAATTTAATGAGTGTATTGTAAGAATAATTTTGAAGTGACTTGTGGAAAAAATAAGATTCTTATGATCAGGGCAGGAGGCCGTTCGCGTATTAAACATGTGGATGTTTAAAGTTAATGGAATTTATTTCATATGGGTAGCCATCCCATTTTAATTATTATTATTTGATTTTAAGGGTAGTTGTCACGGTTGTATTAGTTCGGCTTAAGTAATCGAATTTGCAAATGGGTTTTTATAGCACTTGAAAATAATATTACAGTGATAATATTACAGCTATAATATTTAGAGTAATTTTATATTTTTTTATATGGGTAGCAACCCTTTTTCAAAGCCTTAGACTGTAGAAATTGCAACGTCTAAGCACTACTGGCATGGATAAATTGTGAAATTATTTGTGGAATATGTTGAGTCTATAGACAACAAAGAAACGAAGAAACAAAAATTATTTTGTATATATTATAGCGACTATAGTGAACCTGCAATTTTCGCTATTGCTTGATTTATTTTAAGGCCGATTGTTCCATTTCATCCCTTAAACTTAAATTGAATTGGAAATTGTTTTTATATCAATTAAGAATAATATTAGTTTTTAATGTTGTAGAAATTTCGTAAATTTTATTGTTATCTACCTTATAATTGAATATTTTTGTTTGTAGTGACGATATTCTCCAAAAAAATCGTGGTACTAATATGTGTAAATTGTGAAATTTTAGTAAAATTAGTAGTTTTTGAGAATATAGAAAACGTAAGTGGAATATTATTTAATTTTAATGGTAGTTATTCCATTTCATCCCTTTGACTTAAGTAATTGAATTGCAAATAGTTTTGTATATCCCTAAAAAATAATATTACATACGGTAACTGTATTTGGTTGAACCACTCGAAATCAATTTTTTTTTAATCAAAATGGCTGTAAATAAAAAATTTTAAATGCTCAAAAATATCGTTGGGTGGCATATCGTTTGAAAGCTTATTTAATTGTGAATCCAAAAAGAAGCATAATAATTTTTTTATTTTAATAGTACAGCAAAATGGGGCGAAATCGGAAAACACGATTTCGTTGTTTGTGGCCCCATTTTTAATCGGTTAAAGATATGGATGTGCAAATTTCACCGTTGGTTTTCTCTTGAAATTCTACATCGAAATGATGTATCACATGACCACCTTCCCATTTAAAAAAAAAAATGAAGTTCATTCCAAGATGACGGATCCAAGATGGCGGTAAAAAATTTCAAACTCACCAAAAAGTGGTTCTTTTATCGTTGTGAATAACTGCTTTTATTCCTATCTCATAAGACTCGTACTTTTTAAAATATTAAGCTGATTCCAGACGTTTGCCTCACTCTGTATAAAGATACGTTAGTTACTAAAATATACGAAAAACTAAACTGTTGGTAATTTAAATAGATTTCCTTTTTACTGGTTTTCCTATCTAACTAATCAAGTAATTTTATGCGAGTTCACGATCGGTCGACCGAAATACTCTCCATCATATTAATGTAGACGTAAACTTAACGTATTTAATAAAACTGAGTGCACTGCATAAACATGAGGGACAGGCTCCGTGAATTAGCATAGCCTTGTTGTTGGGAACAAAATGGCGGCTCTGTGATTTAATGAACAACGCCGAGAATATAAATTACGGACTAAGATAAAACTGCACGGTCGCTGCTTCCTTTGCCTGAAACAGCCCTTAAGTGCCTGGTCTATTTCTTCATAGGAGGTAACACGAAAAGCTTCCATGCTTTGGTAGTTCAATGGGTCAATCTACTTTCAAATAAAATATTTAAATATCAGTTAAAAGATTTCTTCCAGACTAAAGTAATGTTAGAGTTTAAGTACCATGACAGTATCATATTCTCTGTTTGACGTTATTGTTAGTTAATGATGGATGTTGAATTTTATTATAATTACTTGTTCGGACATTTGCCATCATTTGTGTGTTAAATAATCAAACATGATGTTCCGGGAATACAAACCAATTCCCGTTCTCAAGTAACTAAAACTAACGGTACATAAACCCAGGCAACTAGGCCTATATAAAACTAGCGGACAACCATATCAGCCAAACAAGCATTGAAGTAAGGCCACTATGGCTCCCATTATT
>JAGFPH010002656.1:23526-36096 GCA_018207615.1 Philaenus spumarius | reverse complement strand
ACATGTTGATTTTCCTTGTGGCTCGGACGAGTTCGATAGCCAAAAAATACGACAATTCGAAACACGTTTTTGACAGAAAGTAACCATTTTATGAGATGTTTCGTACTAGAATGAAACTTGTTTGATCTTTCGTCTACAAAAATTAATATAGGAAATTATTCTCAACATTTCGTTTTTTATACGACCTTATAGCTCGTCTGGTTCCCCCAAAATCGATCAAAACGTAAAATACAGTAAAGGTAATCAGTTTAAACCCATGAGGCAGATTTGACCGTTTGGGTAGCTCCTGGTCCGAGGCCGATGGCCGGGATGCAAACTCGAGAAACGAGTTTGTAGTCCGCAATCGAACTGATGTGGTTCATAATCCGAGACTGCAAGATCGAATTGCAAACTCGCAAAGCGCAAATCCTTCATCCCAGGCCTCAAGTTGGATCGGAAAGAAGCATCGCTTGAACCGGGGCTGGAGGCTTAAATGCAAACAAATTTCACTAATATATTCGGCGCCTTCGTGAGCAGATAAATTTCCCAAAGAGTTAGAACCCTAAATCATGTAAATTTAATTTTGTAAATTCGCTCAACTCACGTTGATCCTAAATAATTATGCTGTTTTTTTACCATTGTTATAAATAATTTTAAATCATAAATTTTAATAATTTGACTTTGATGCTTAGTATTATTAACCATACTAGCTTTTAGGTTATGATAATAACAATAATTGTACTTCTTTAATAAAAATAAATTACATAGAATAATATTGCATGTATGATGTAGTAATGGTGTTTCGAAAAGCATGCTGGACTCTCCAAAGTTAATGAGATATTCATTGTATGCGCGAAAAACGAATTTATTTTTTTATATTGTACAATGTTATGAAATTTCAAGTAGTTACTTAATTTATATGAAAACATAATGCATTATTTAAATAACCTATGAAGATTCGTTTAAAATGCATAGATAAATTTGTTCCTAATAAAAAATAAACAACTTTAGATCAACAAATGAAATCATTGCTACCTTTATTTAATAATAAAATTCAAAGATGCATAAAGCTTTGTTAAGAAGAAACTTTCAAAGAATAATTAATGAAAGTACAAATACTTAATTAAAATAAGTTCTATGTTGCATGCTTGTTATTAATTCATTCAAACTTCTTGCAATTACTTGCTAAGTGAGTTTAGTAAAAACTACTCTAGCCAAAGTAGGTTTTTTAAATAAAATAATTATTTAAGAAATATTTCTTAAGCAATATAAAGTTTCAATCTAGATCGAGGAAATTCACTGCCTCCTGCGTCATTATCTGAGATTATAGCCCCTCCCAATGCTTTCCCCCGTCCTCCCATACTCTTTTAGAAATCTCATTACACTCTTCAAGGTTTTTTAACTTAACCGTTGAAATATTTTCTAAAAGTTTCTTACTTTTTCCATTAATTTATAAACGAGTAAAATGTAATTAGATACAAAGTACTTGTGATTAAACTTCAGTAATTTGTACAGTTTTATAAACCCGGAAAAATATAATGGATTAAAGATAAATAAAGAATGATTGCATAAAACACACGAGCATCTAAAATTAATTGTTTAGTTATTATAAATAATAGGTGGTTTTTACTCACGCCAATCGATCCTTGTTAGTTTTTTTTTAACTATTGCAATTTTATAGTAAAGTACATAGACTTTTATCCATCCCCATATCATCGGAAAGCTACGCGAGGGAAAGGAACGTCATCAAGTGCATTTGCCCAGGCCAACGGATACAAGACTACTACTGAGGACCAATTGTTTGAAAAAATACCTACAGAACCAAAGAAAAAGTAAAAATAGGGCATCTGCAAATACGGCAACATATTTAACAACACCCGTATATAGGAATTTAATGGCAATCAACGATATCACTGCCACGTATAGCTCGTTAGTTTTAGCATGGACTATACGATGCGCTGGCGGGAGGGAAGAATATAGGCAAGTGGGGACGCCGTCCGCTGGAGGGGAAGGGACATTACGCTTACTATCAAAGTTGTCGCGACAGCTTTGGGTTGTATTACTTGCAACATGTAAAATACTGTATAGATATGGGACTTTTTATATCTATAAATAAATAGAATAAGAGTTTTGTTTGTAGACTGTTGAGAATAGTGTGATTTTTCGTTTATTTACGTTTCATACAAAAAAGAATTCGAAACAAGCCTTATCTCAATTTTTGTCTGTCTATGTCGGTAAAGCTCGCGGACCTGTTTCTTGTTCATGATTAACGTTAAAACAACTTATAACGACAGATATTATAACTATTTTAACAAAGAAATAAATATGAGTAACAATAATAACTACATTTTGTACTATTTACAAGTATTAACTAAAATAAATAAACTTATAACTTATTATTTAAAAAAGTACATAAGTAGGCCTACGTTTATTCATGTAAAAGTATCGGTAGTAGTGTATTAAAATTGTGTCTATTAATATTATGTGATGATTTGATATCAGCTGTTCCAATTAATTTAGTGAATATGAAAATCAGCTGGCCTCAAAAATTTAGTTTGTGCTGTAAACGAAAACTAGGCCTATGTTATCATTTTTACTTCAGGAATGTTATTGAGAAAAATAGGTTATTTTGAAAATAAATATATTAAATTTATTATTAATATTACTAACCACAAATATAAACAATAAAAAATAAACAACGCTAAATAACAATAATAAACAGCGATAGTTAAATAATAAATAGATTTGTGCTCGGACAATAATGTTATTGGAAACCTGTAAAATTGCTTCAAGACCGACGGTTTCCGTTCAAAGCACGGTAATCGACTGAGCTTCTCTGACCCCCCACCACTCGAATTAACTACGAGTCTAATGCGCATCTCGAGGTCACGGTTCATGCTACAAATTCCGTGCTATACCGAACAGCGCACAAACTGGAATCTTTATTAAAATCCTAAATCGGTGCCACAGTTGATACACACAAAGAAACAGTTGTCTATAAGTTGTTGTGCAATGATTTTCACAGCTTTTGTACAGGAAAACTGTACACTCCTTTTACGAGAGGTTCAATGAGCATTTGCCACAAAATAAAATGAAGACAATAACATCCATAATAATATGCCGTACACCTTATGAGTATCTTAGATAAATGTAGAAATGGACACTCCTTAAATATACTGGAGGAGTTAGAAATTTATAAAGTCTCCAAAGCCGAACCAAATAACACAGAGATGGGCAAACTTTTATAGGAGAGGGCCAGGAAAAGAAAGCTACCGAGGCGAGCAGGCGCGAATTTATTATACGACCCTACGCCAACAGAAATGCAATAGTAAAACAAAATAGTCTGAAGTTCTAACTTAGGCTAACAACAGACGAGACACCGGTGTACGGGACACTGCCAGCTTCTCGCGGGGAGAGACACCGTAGAGCCACAGAATCTGGTAGCGCGCTACTCAGTGTCTCATCTGTTGACACACATTCAATTGATAGTACATTTAGTGTCCCGTACACTAGTGTACCGTACACCGGTGTCTCGTCTGTTGTTAGCCTTATAGTCTTTAGTCACAGTATGTTTACCTGTATTAAACATTTGACAGTAGAATGTAAAACAAGTTCGTTGTTACAAGATAACTTTACAATAATAATTATAAATGTACAAAAATTATGAATAATATCAGCACTAGAACAACAACGTCACTGCAGTTCCCACACGAAAATACCCTTACATAAACTCAGTAGAACGCGAGATAAAAAGAGATACATATAAACATAACTTTATGCACACTCCAAAGAAATGACGGTCTCGCAATAATCATTCTCAACTTCCCCCAACCATAAAAAAAAAATTGCTTTTTATAGGCCTTAACTTCATAATTTTGAAATAGTCTGAGGCTCCTTTGAATATTACAGTAAAGGATCTCTGCTACGTACAGTAATATGAATTAGTGGTGGACACTGACCTATTAAGCCTATCTGTTCTTTACCCACTGCTTGAGAATGTCGTGTAAAATGCTAATGATTCGAAATGGAAAAAATGAAATTTGAATTTGTATGTAAAAAAGTGAAAAGCGTTTATAAATTGGTTTCTGATATTAAATACGTTAAAATAGTCCTACAGCTCATCAGATGGTATTTTTGGTTTACGCAGCGCCTCCTTTATAACCGATCTCAGAAGTTAGGTTCGCAGATATCCACCATTTTTTGTTCGACATAGTGTATACATCAAAAATGTTACAATCGATCGATTATGTTGAGATTACGTGGTGAGAGATTATGTGGTGTGGTACATATTAAAGATTTAGTTTGAAAAACAATCAAACCAAACCATCCGTTTCAAGACAAGTTTTCTTTAAACTATTAAAACAAAATAGCTATAAAATGGTAAAGTTTTATAAAACCAATACCAAGACAGTTTCGTGTAACTCTTTTCACTGTAGAAATCCAACTGTGTAACTTCACAAAATATAAAATATCAGTAAATATATTATATTTTCTCCCATATGTTTTAACTCGTGCGATATTTTTATATAGGGAATTCTGTTAAGATTTGGTAAAAAATCTTTTATCAAAGTTTTTATCAAAACTAGTTCTTTATTGTTTTAGGATTTAGAAGTAATATTGTTTTCTTTTTGTTTCTCTCTTTTGTGTATTTTATAGTATGTAATGTATTATTGTGTCTTTCTTATTGTAATGAAAGGAATGAAAAAAAAAGTAAAAAAGAAAGCCGTCGTGTGACTGCCTACAGAAGTGAAAACTGTCATAAATATAAATCGTTGGTTGTATTGATTTAATCCAGAATGCAATCATTATTTTTGTTTTGTCCCATTTAAAATTGAAATATAAAATATAATAAACGGTATCAGGAACTGGCACATACTTTCTCACAAACATATTTAAATTATTAAACAGATTCACTGTGATTTCATAATGTTGTAGGTGGGGTAGGAGAGGTGATTTATTAAAGTAGGAGATTAACTAATAAATATTATTATTATTATCTAGAGAGAAAACTATTTGATCGATTTCGAACAAATTTGCACCAAGCACGTCAATTATGCTTGTATAGATGCATGAAAAAACGTTTTGAAAAATGTTGAAAAACAACCCCCTTTATGACAAAAAAAAACCCAAAAATCAGTTATTATTATTAGTATTAGCTAAACGAGAATTTTTAGAAAGATGCGGTTTTTTGCATATGGTAGGTTAATGGCTACAGATAAGCCAAATTTTATCAAAATCGTTAGAGCAGTTTTTTTATAAATAAATAATAACTGATTTTTTGGGGGTTTTTTGCCAAAAAGGGGGTTGTTTTTCAAAAATTTTCAAAACCGTTTTTCGTGCATCTACAGTATACAGGCCTACTTGACATGTCTGGTGCAAATTTGTATGAAATCGATCGAATAGTTTCCGCTCTAGCTTTGTATACATACAGACAGATACTTTGTAAAAACCACTTTTTTGGACTCAGGGGGTCCCAAAACGGATATTTCCACAAAAATCTCAACATCAATTTTTTGCGATCTCTATACTTTCTCTATACTATAGTATAGTGAGAAAGTAAAATGACATAAACATAATTGTCCATAGTCAAATAATAATTTAAAAACACACAATTTTAAGTTCGACTTATACTGGACCAACACAATTTTGAGAAAGGCTTACTTTATTATAATTTGAATATGTGTTGTTAAATATTAAATTTAAAGAGATAATTTGTATTAAAATTATAACAACATAATTTTAGGTTAGGCCTATACTGAACCAACACACCTTTCATAGTCCATTTACTTTCATTATAATAGGACCCAAGTTAGGAAATTTAGACATAAAAACGTGAGAAAACTTATGTTTATTTTAGACGTATCACCAAGTACAATAATTCAACGCAACTTACAAAATTAGGAAGTACAATGTCCATTTCAGAGGTTTTACCAAGTAAACTATTTTAAAATAAATTACAAAATAAGGAAGCACTATATCCATTTCGGTAGCGTGACGTGACTAAATCGACACAGCTATTGAGTTTGAGGCTATTCATAGTCGTTTCTTAAGGTAGCCTTAAGGAAAGGAGGAGTTTAGGAGACCTTAAGATGTCTTTTGAATGCAGAGTCAAACCTTATGTATAGATTTTAACTCAGCCTTAAAACCTTCTTTAAAGTTACACTTAGGTTCATAGGTTCATGAAGGCTGTCTTAGGTTCATTTGCAATGCAGAGTCACTACTTTTCATGAAGCAGGCCTAAAGGTACCTTCGAATTCGTAATTTTCCTAAGGTAGCTAACAACGTACCTTTGGGGAAATTAGCGAGTTTATAAGTGATTCTAATGACACACGAAATCGCTAATTATGAAGATTTTTTGAATTTATTGATTTTGCATGTGATTATGAAAGGATCCTTAAACGGTATATTCAGGATTATGATAATCCATTCGAAAAATATTTAAATGGCAATTTGAAATGAGATACCGATTTCCAAAGGATGAATTATAATAAATTCATCCTACCAGATAAATTATAATAAAATATGATTACCAATATCCCATATTCATACAATATTAAAAGCATTGTGTTTTTATGCCATGAGACATGTTTAGGAAAACAACTAACTAGTCTGTTCCATATTTTTATAATAAGTCTAGTAGTAGGTATTGCCGTAGGCTACTGAACTAATAGATAGAGGGGTCTTTTCTTATATATCCCTGCATTTACAAACTATTTTCTATAGAATGAGGATGAATCGGGATAGAACTACAAATTTGAAATATAATATTTACTCACCATTTAAACGTATAATTGTTGGGAAAAAAAGAATAAAAAATTTTTAAACATGCGAAAATTTACTATTCGACTCTAGGCTAACCTGTGGCAACAGAAATGCAAAAATAATAATAAAAAAAATGTGATTTCATAACGTGAAATAAATTACGTATTTATACGGATCCACTTCCACTAAAACCCAACAAAATGTAAATGAACAATATTAACTTATGTAGGCCTAAATTGTTTGAGTTGTCACTACGTTTAAAAGATCAATGTGTGTTAACTTTATAAATGTAAATCAGGTAAATTTAACATATTGATGTCCGATTTCGTACAGTGATCGAAAATGGTTTTACACGTTCATATTTCAGTCGACGGAATAAACGTTGAATTTCATTTCCAGTGGTACGGACTCAATAAGGCTTATATATAAAGCCATTGAAGTATCTCTCCAGTTGGCGGATTGAGTTGTTGTATCAACAGAATTGTCAGTGGCATTGAATGGAAGTTCCTATGAGGAGGTTTAATTTACAATTTAATATATCAGACTTCAGAGTATCTGTCAAGTATGTTGTTGTATTGTCGTACAGCTTCAAGTATTCTAGCTAGCTTTAATGCTATGGTAAAATTAATTGATATCTACAAGTTTGGTTTTACGCTCGTTTGCCTTATCTCCATCGTATGACCTTAAAGCTAAATTAATTTTTTGATTTAATTTATGTTTTAAATTTTCCACATATTTATTTTTAATTGTTTAGCAAAACTATGGAGAAGCTAACCTCATTAAATTTTTCAGACGTATTGGCAAGTTCAACAATATAAAAAGTCAGCATTGATTGTTAGCCTCCTGAACTGTAATAGTATTAAACTAGGTTACTTACCTTAGGTACCGTCAACAGTTCTGTATCCTTTATTCAGCGACGACCGGTTTCGTACGACCGGCTGGCCAGCATGCTCGAAGCGTGTCGTGTGTTATTTATTTATTAATGTTGGACATGTACATTACGAGTTGCAATAACGAAAAGAAGCATCAATATAACACTAGGGCAAAAAATAATTTCGTGATGCCTCGGTATCGCTTAAATATAGCTTCAAGGACTTCTGATTTTGTGGGGAGAAAATTCTTAAATAATCTTCCATTGTGTATTAAAGAAATTGAAAATTCATTAGTATTTGAGAGGGCATTGAAAGCATTTCTGTTAAAAAAGGCTTATTATAGTATTCGGGAGTATTTAGATGATGACTTGGGTAATTTTAATGATTTATAAAATGTTGATATGTATTTGATGTTGTATGTATGAGAACTTTTATAATAATCTTCTGTTTATGTTTTAAAAAATGTATAGTTGTAATTGTGATTTTAATCATAGGGTTATGAAATTTATGTATGGTGTTATTGCACTGTGTATTATTGTGTTTGTGTTTTGTTATTATGGCTTATGTTGAGGACAATGTCACCAGTTTTATAGCTCTTGCTATATGTAAAATGTTATGTGACAATAAATAAATAAATAAAAAAAAAATAAATTGTTTTATTTAATGTAGGTGTGCTTTTTTTTATTTGTGTTTCGTGTTTCTTGTGACTTGACAATGATGGAAGCATAGTGTAGTCTTGCGAAACCGGCCGTCGCTGAATAAAGGATACAGAACTGCTGACGGTACCTAAGGTATGTAACCTAGTTTAATACTGACTTTTAAGTTGAGTCTGTCATTTAAATGATTTTTTTTTTTTTTGTGAGACAACAATAATTTAAAACTTTTATTTTTGAAAGTTCTTCTTTTGTTACATACAGGAGTGAGGCAAAAGTCTGGAAACAGCTTAATAATATTTCAAAAAGTACGAGTCTTATGAGATAGAAATAAAATCAGTTATTCACAACCATAAAAGAACCACTTTTTGGTGAGTTTTACATTTTTGACCGCCATCTTGGAATGAACTTCATTTTTTTTAAATGGGAAGGTGGTCATGTGATACATCATTTCGATGTAGAATTTCATGAGAAACCCAACGGTGAAATTTGCACATCCATATTTTTATAACTTTTACAACTGTATTTGGTTGAACCACTCGAAATCAATTTTGAAAAACTAAAATGTCTGTAACTAAAAATTTTTAAATACTCAAAAATATCGTTGTGTGGCATATCGTTTGAAAGCTTATTTAATTCTGAATCCAAAAAGAAGCATTATAAATTTTTTTTAATAGTACAGCGAAATGGGGCAAAATCGGAAAACACTATTTCGTTGTTCTTGGTGGCCATTTTGAATCGGTTAAAAATATGGTTGTGCAATTTTCACCGTTGTTTTTCTCTTGAAATTCTAAATCAAAAAGGTGTATCACATGACCACCTTCCCATTAAAAAAAAATTAAGTTTATTCCAAGATGGCCGATCCAAGATGCCGGTCAACAATTTCAAACTCACCAAAAAGTGGTTCTTTTATGGTTGTGAATAACTGCTTTTATTTCTATCTCATAAGACTCGTACTTTTTGAAATATTAAGCTGTTTCCAGATTTTTGCCTCACTCTGTATACTGTGACCATTTTCAAGCTTCTATTTAATCTAGAAGTAGGTTAGAATTTGTATAGATTAAAGAGTGAGTAAATCACACGTGGTTTTGCATATATTTTTAGGCATTATAAAGATATCTTAACGACGTGTTTAGAGAAAAGATGAAAAAACAATTATTTTATAAAGGTAGATTTAAAAATGGTTAGTATAACTTTTAATTTTCGAACACATTCTTTGCCTCTCTGAAAATAGTTTCACAAACTCATGTTTAGTCGATGGAAAACATTAAATTTAATTACAAATGTTACAGACTCGATAAGCCATTGAAGACATTTAAAAGGCACTGTCACTATTTATTAAGGGTCTGCTCCATTAAACTATAAAGCAACCGGAAACACATCCGCTTCTCACTGTATCCCTATCTAAACAATCCAATTTCTTGCAGCTGAATGCTTTGACATGCCTCATTTCAAAACATTTTATAAGTCTATCTTTTGTAATTGAGTGTTGAAAAAAAAAACTGAACATTCTTTATAGAATTTCGGATCCGGCTTGCAAATTATTTTTCATTATTAATTTTTTACTGTGTTAGGAAAAAAATTAAAACTTCGTACTTACAAAATGTCAATTATATAACAAATCAAAAGCATTTAAAAAAATGTAAATTGCAAGACGGATGCGTATTGTGACTGTGCTTAAAATGAGACCTTGCAAACAATTTTATGATAAAAAGTAAACGAAATAAATGGTTTGAAATTTAACATTGCTCTTATGGGATAAAAATCCAAGATGGCCGCCAAATTAGTCCACTAACGAGGAAGCTGAATAGCTGTTAGAAATATATTGGTCGAATTTGATTGCATCTCAGCCGGCTCACGCACTGCTTTGTGAGTTAATACCTCTAGGCCTCGGATTAATGACTTAATCGTTTCGCGAATTTTCTGCGCCCACGTGGACTTGAACTAGACATGTTTATAGTATTTACATTTTTATCGATTTAGGGAACCAGACGGGCTGTAAGAGGAAAAAAACAAAATGTGCAGAATAATATCCTATATTTATATTTTTAGTTAATCCCCGAAAAAAAAATAATTTTAGTAAGAAAATTCTCAAATATTTTTACTTTTGGTCAATAAACGTACTTCAGGTTGTTAGATTTAACTAAATCGTCCGAGCGACCAAGAACACCAATGTGTGTACCAAATTTTGACCAAGTGAGCCGTAAAATGCGGCCGTTAGAGTGCGAACACATATATACATCGTTTTAATGACACTCGAAAACGTGTTCTGGGGACCGTGATCGGTGATCATTTACCACTACCGACCTTAGGTGTCACCAAAAGAGTCACTGCAATAGAGCTCTTTCCTATGGAAATTCGATAGTAACAAACGTATTGTAAGGCAACTTGAATCATGCACTAAAAAATTACATTGCATGGAAATTCGCTAATAAGGTAAAATGATTAATTGAACTTATTGATTTTATACAGAGTAGATAATGTTACTTCTCTCAATTTTATTGAGATGGGTTTTGCAAACTCTTGTTTTATCAGCTGGAAAAACATTCAATTTCATTTCCAATGATACAGAATCGATTAAGCTTTCATATAAACCAATTGAAGCATGAGGATTGAGTTAGTATACCAACAGGATTCCATTTTTTGAAGACAATGAATGCAAGTTTGTATAAGGTTTAATTAACAGATTTATATATCAGCTGAGTGTATATAAAACATGCAATACTTGTGTCTAGTATTCTATCCAATACGTACTACTCCATTATGCGAAACATTAGACTATAGAAATATTCTGTCTACAAAAAGCTAGAAATCTATTCAGCTTTGTAAATAATATTGCTGAGTATGTTTGAAGATTTACTAACTACCGTCCAAGTAATTTATCGAAACTGTTTGTAGTTAAGGGGATCCGCCACTATCTTTTTTGCGATTTTCAAATTTTTTTGACATTTATATTTTATTTTTTTTCTTGTAGCTAGTGTTGTTTTAAACATGTATACAAAGTTTCAAGTTAATCTGAGTACTATTTCATAGGGAAAAAAATCGACCAGCGTTAGCTATACCGCTTATTTTCGGTCGGAGAAATCCTATAGTTTCGCAATGCACATTCCAATTCCATTCAAATGGTTTATTATATCTTACATTATTATAATTATGCATACAGCTATAGTAGCTTTGAAGTGCATACCAATGAAACATAATTATGTATAAAAAAAATCATATATATATATATATATATATATACAGGTTTTGTATATATGTAGCTACATTTACATAATGTTTGGAGCAAGTGCCCGAAAACCATTTTCATGGGAAAAGTTAGAATTGATGCTGGAATAGCAGAAGGAATCAGCATCTATAATAAAGGATACATGATGACAATGAGAATGCTCCTGGAAAAATCAGGAGTGTCACCTGGAATAAAAACTGTCGACCTCGCTAAGAAAAAGGACGACGTTCGCCTGCGGCTGCGTAAAGCTCGCAGTACTGAGAAGTACAAAAAATACAGAAAAGTACTCAAATATGCCAAACTAAAAGAGGAAGAGCATAAGAAAGCCAGGGAAGGAGTTACATATGAACCAGGGAGCTTTTAAGGGACATTTTTACATCTTGCAATCAATTTTTATCTTTAAACGCCGTTTACCGGGAATTGTATTTTTAAATATGTTTTGTTGAATAAAATTGTAACTAATTGACCTATGCCTTTCAAATTTTTACCACTTTTCTATAGTAATATAATGAAGTTATATCTAGAACCTTCTATCACTATTGATTTATTTTTTATAAATAAAAATATACAATTATTTTGGCAAAAATCTATAATTTTCTTATTTAACCTGTGGTTTTGTTTGTAATTGGGTTAGGAAGGTTTAGATACCGCAAAAGTTTCATTATTTTATGTAGATCAAAATAAAAAAAAGTTCATTAGAATAACTTAATAAACAATGAAGATATATCAAATTTTCGAAAACTCGAAAAAAAGTTTAAAAACCAAATAAAAATAATAATAAAAAAAATATTTTTTTATTTTTCAGTATAAATCCTCTAATTAGTGCCCTGTTAACATATTCTAATGCTCAAAATCAAAATTGGGAAAGAAACAAAAAAAAAAGTTATAGATAGTGGCGGATCCCCTTAATGCCTTGGTTCCAATGTGTTTTAAATTAACGTGTCGCAAGTTAGTTTATTAAGTGTGAAGAGCTGTTACAGTGAAAGGTAATGGTATTTTGTAACATGTCTAGTTTCAAAATAAGAGATAAAGGCTTTTAGAATTACCGCTATGTTAGGGATCTAAAACGCAGTGG
>JAGFPH010002656.1:0-14035 GCA_018207615.1 Philaenus spumarius | reverse complement strand
AAAAAAATTCAAAATTTTAGGGGAGATTTGGGGGTGGTCAAAGTTACCAATAAAAAAACCACCAAAACGGATTGGAATTAAATTTAGTATGTAGATTCTTCTTCTAGGGCCCTAGGTGCTCGCTAAGAAAGGTTTTCAAAAAATTCGACATTTTAGGGGGTTTGGGGGGTCAAAGTTGCTAAAAAAAACCACCGAACGGATTGGAATTAAATTTGGTATGTAGCTTCCTCTAGGGCCATAGGTGCTCTCTAAGAAAGGTTTAAAAAAAATAGAAATTTTAGAGGGGGTTTGGGGGGTCAAAGTTACTAAAAATCCCCATAATAAATATTTAGAGTAATATATTTATTGATATAGTATATTTTCTGTTAATATACTTTTAACTTTGATTTGTCTATCCGTGCAAAGCCGGATCGAGCCAGCTAGTCGATTTATATATTGACTATTTCAACGGTAAGTCACCTTACATAATTTATAGTTCTGTTTAATATATTTTATTAATTATTATTCGTGTTGAATGTTGTTGTATATATACTTTTAAGTATTCTATTTCTAGCTCTTTATTAGATTTTGTTTTTGTTTTTCCGTGTCCGTCTTCGAAATAAATTATCAATGATTGTAGGTTCATATTCTTCTTTAAAGTCTTGCAAGGTGAGAAGAAAACTATAAGAAAATATTCTTTATAAAATTGCGGTTCCGGCTGGCGATTTCAATTTAATTATTCAATTTTTATTGAGTAGGCCTAAGGAAAAAAGTTAAAACTTGGTACCTACTCAAAAAATGTCAGCTACATAATAAGTTAACGGAATTTAAACGGATGCGTATTGTGATTGTGGTGAAAATGAGACCTTGCAAACGTTTGTATGATAAACACTAAACGAAATAAATGGTTTTAAATGTAACATTGCTCTTATGTGGAAAAAAATCCAAGCTGGCAGCCACTACAGCAGACCCTTAATAAAAAAAACTTACTTCGTCAGTGTGCATAAAGTTGCTTTAAATGTGTAATAATCTGAACTCGAAACCATATAAAACGCAATTGTCGTTGAACGTATTGAAAACAATGTATTTAACGTTTACTTTGCCCTATGTAAATTTAATTTTAAATCCAATAACAAAAAGTCAATACATAATATAAAGTCGGAAGTAAACCAATAGAAGCATATCTTCGGTTACAGGATTGAGTTATACGAGTATGTCAACAGGATTCCCTTTGTTGAAAGTATTGAATGCAAGTTTGTATAAGGTTTAATTAACAGATTAATATATCAACTGTCAGCGTGATCTGGGGTTTTCCTGTTACATATTGTTGCATACTCAAATAGTCTTTGACAAACTACTTTCTAACGAGATAGAAGAGACATACAAATTTTTTTAAGTAGGCTACATGTTATATCGAACTAGTTGGGACACTTGGTTCCAACTGAAAACCCCGATACAAGGTGGGGAACAGGGATACAAGGAATTAGGATACAGGGTGTCCCCGAACTCTCTGGACCCCTTTTGTGGATATGTTCCTGGGATCGAGACAAACATATTTCACAATATAAACATATGTCTACAGGGCTTATTTTTTCGTCTGTCTGTCTGTATGTATTTTTTACAAAATACTTAATATTTTTAAAAGTAGAAAGGATATTGAGCTCAAACTTTGTACACCTATTTTTCGCGTAACCTCTTATTACTGTACAAAAAATTAAAACATTATTTAAAATATTTTCAAAATGGCGGCTGTTTATAATTTTTAATATCAAATATCTCAAAAACCACTAATTTTACACAAAAATTACAAGAGACAAAAAAGTTTAATATTTTAATGACAAATACAACGGTTTTTTCATTTTGTCTGTAGCTCAAAGGATAACAGAGATATTGACAAAAAAAAGGGGAAATGTATTTCTTGGTAGTTGTCAACAATACCCAGAATTACTCTAGAAACAAAATATTTTTAAGTTATTATGAGCTAAAATAATAAGTTATTTGCATTATGTTCCGAACACATTCTGAGCTGATTATACTAGCAAAAAAGAATGAAAAAGTTCATATACATACATTCATAGGTCCGGAAATGCTTCGTTAGAGTTCTTAATCGTGTTTCAGATTACTCACAGAAACGAATCCCTATTGAAATGTGTAAGACGTTAATTAAGGTGTAAAATTTAATTTAATTTACGTAAAATGAGCAGATCAATTTTTTTTTAATAGGTTACAGTACTGTAACTGCAGTAATTATTGTTGCGATATTTGACCCAAACCGAAAAATTCAGTCTCAATTCGGACAGAATTTTGCGTTTTGTGTCAAATATTGCAATAGTTACTGCATTTACAGAACTGGGACAAACTTTATTAAATTTATATGCTCATTTTACGTAAATTAAATTCAATTTCACACCTTAACTAACGTCCTACATATTTCAATAGCGATTCGTTACAGTGAATAATCTGAAACATGGGTGAAATCCTTCGCCAGCAGTAACTCGCTAACGAAACATTTCCGGACCTATGAATGTATGAACATTTTTCATTATTGTTTGCTAGTAGAATCAGCTCATAAAATGATCGGAACCAAATGCAAACAACTGATTATTTTACCTCGTAATAACATTAAAATATTTTGATTCTATTACTCTGGGTACTCTGGGCGTTCTGGGTATTGTTGACAACTACCAAGAAATACATTTTCCCTTTTTTTTCAATATCTCTGTTATCCTTTGAGCTACAGACAAAATAAAAAAAACATTGTGTTTGTCATTAAAAAATTAAACTGTTTTGTCTCTTGTAATTTTTTTTAAAGTTAGCGGTTTTTGAGATATTTGACATTAAAAATTATAAACAGTCATTTTGAAAATATTTTAAATACTGTTTTTATTTTTCGTACAGTAATAAGAGGTTATGCAACAAATAGGTGTACAAAGTTTGAGCTCAATATCCTTTCTACTTTTAAAAATATTAAGTATTTTGTAAAAAACACATACAGACAGACGAAAAATAAGCCCCGTTAACCCATGTTTATATTGTGAAATATGTTTGTCTCGATCCCATGAACATATCCAGAAAAGGGGTCCAGAGAGTTCGGGGACACCCTGTAGAACACAAGGGATCATATTTTTGAAGGGAATACTTCTTTAGGCTTATCAAACACTTTTTGGTTGAGATACAATTTACAAACTCGCGATACGTCTTTTCTTTTTATTTCCTCGATGATTTCTTCTTCTTTATTGTTTTACACTCGTACTAATATAAACCAGAAGATAATTTTACATGTATGATTACATGTAACATGTAATGATAATGTATAATGTAACAGCTAATCGTAAAAAAGAAGAAATCTACTCATTAGCTGCATGGGTTTAGTCACGTCACGTTACCGACAAAATGGACATTGTGCTGTCTCATTTTGTAAGTTGTGTTCTTACTCATTTTTAAATAATGTTCTTGGCGATATATCCAAAATGGAAATAGTGTTTTCTAGTTTTTTGTAAATGTCTAAATTTGCTAACTTGGATGCTACGGTAATGAATTTAAATGTATAGTCAAGTGTGTTGGTTCAGTATAATATACTTAACCTAAAATTGTATTGTTTAACTTTTAATACAAATTAGTTGTTTGACTTTAATATTTAACAAGAGATATTAACAACAGATATTAAAATTGTAATAAATTAATCCTTTCTCAAAGATTTTGAAAAAACCTGCGTCGGTTGAGTACAGAAGGGAAAACTGTCATGAATATAAAACGTTGGTTATGTAAGCCCCTGTGAAAAATCACAGGCAGATTAATTAGATACACTTCAATAAATACAACATTTAAAGACACACTATTTAAAAACAACAGACTTTATCTAAGCCTACCTAACTATGCTGTTAACCTAATTAATTTTTAATTTGGTAAATGTGTACAATTATAAGGACTACAAAACTGTAGGCCTATTGTTAATTTTTTTATTTATATATGTTATTATATATTTAAAGTAAGTTTTAAATATATCTTTTAAATTTTATATTGATAGATTAAATGATTTAGAAGTTATTAATATTATAGTGAAGAAATTAATACTGAAATACGTTATACGACGATGTACGAATGTTTCAGAAGTTAAACGAATGGGTCTCTTCTAAATTTGTATAAACGAATATATTGATGATAAAATTTTGCATTTACATACAGTTTATAACCTCAAATTAACCGTATTATAGCATACATTAGTTCTATAACTTATATTTTTTAAATCAATTTCACAAGAAATTGTAATGATTGAAGTTGAAAACATCAATCATAAACCCAAAGTATATCTACGCTAGATTTGTAAGTATTACAGAGGATGGGTGAAATAGGCTGAATTATATTACGTGTTACTCACGTATGGACGTACACTCGCTTTTATAAGAGCTGACTAGAAAGTTCCAGTGGAAAATCACAGGAACATTAATTAGATATACATCATAAATACATCATTTAAATAAATAGGCTACTATTTAAAAACAATAGACTTTATCTAGGTCTACCTAACTATGCTGACGGGGATTTTTAACTCGTTAAATGTGTAAAATTACAAGGATTATAAAACTGTAGGCCTTTTGTTAAAATGTTGTATTTATGTACTTTATTTTATATCCTTAAAGAAAGATACAAATATTATCATTTAATTGCTTTTTATTTTATAATAGATCAAATAATTCAGAAGTTTTTAATATTATAGTGAAGAAGTTAATAATCGAATATGTTTATATGTTATACGAAGATGTAAGAATGTTTCCGAAGTTAAACGAATGGTATCTCTTTTTTAAATTTGTATAAACGAATATACTGATGATAAAATTTGTATTTATATAGAGTTTATAACCTCAAATCAAATCTTATAGTATACATTAGTTCTATAACTAACGTCTAATAAAATCAACTTCACAAGAAATTATAATCATTGAAGTTGTAAACATAACACCAAAAGTAACACCTCTGTAATAATCTACGCTGGGCTTTGTTTACGTATCATAGATGATGGGTTAAATCAGCTGTTATATTATATGTTATATTATTATTATATTACTATATGTAATGATATTATATTATTATATGTTACTCACGTACGTACTCGCTTTTATAAGAGTTGATATTCTGTAGACAATATGTTTATGTTTATGTTAATTTTTAGTTTTTAATTGTTAATGGACAAGATAGAAATAATGATCAAATTACAGATTTAACCAATATAAGCAACGATTTAAATTCATGACAATTTTCACTTCTGTCGCCAGACCTACGACCGCTTTCATTTTTGTAAACAGTGACTGAAAATACATACTTCGGAAGTAGGTAAACACAGATCGAATGTTGCCTTATTTTAAAACAATTGTTTTGAGTAAACATGTTGGGGACTTTTTTCATTTACATTGTTATGTTCCAAGATGACTTCTTGACTTAACCGTACAGAACTTTTGTTTTTTGTAATCTTATTAACTCGTTCATTTCTACGCAAATTTCGTATTTCCTATGCTTGAAGCTGACCTTTTATTTGTATAGCCTGAATGAGTAGAAATTACTTTATTATTGTTATTTTTGAACCTTTCTTCGTAATAAACAGTAATATTATATGCATAAAATTGACGTGAGAAGCACGCAATGCATTGGGTATTGAAAATACTCCGAATACGGGGGTTGGCGTGCGATGAACACAATTCATCGTGTATTGAAAATATTGCCAATACGTTGGTGGCGTGCGAAGCACTCAATGCACTGTGTATTGGAAATAGTGCCAATAAGGGTTTGGCAATGCACTGTGCGTAGGCCGCTTCTCATAGTGTTGTTCAGTGTCAAGCTCACATTTGCGTCCTACTACTGAACTGTTTGACTCTCAGAATACAAAATTTATGAACGTTTTTTAACAATATAACTTTCAAACCTCGTCATTTTTGGAAACTTTTTCAAGTTTTCTAACGGAAAAAATTAGAATTTCGGTAAAATATTAAATTCTACATCTAAAACAATTCCAAAAGCAATGTAGGTTTACATGTACATTAAATTAAAGGTATTTTAAAGTCAAACAGTATTTATAATTCCGTCATAGCTTCAAACAATCTAAATAGTTGGACAAAAACAAATTTTTACATTTAGGGTGAGCCACTATTTTGTTTCAAATAAAAGCGTAAACCTGATTATAACGTCCCTTACAGAATGGATGCGCTGTAAGTCGATAATTTTGTCGATTTCACGGCTATTTCGATGAAAATGAAAACTTTTAAAATTTTAAATGGGAACTTTAAAGGGTATAAAAATAAGAAATGTTCTTCGTTTTATAAACATAGTAAAAATGTGATTTGTTAAGTAACGGATTCTATACACACCCTCTGTTTACGTTTGTTATTTTAAAGTTGTTTTAGAAATTCAAAACCTTTTTGTAAACAATGTTGACTTAAACGTGGGTATTGCAGCGTGTGATAAAGTGAAAAATCACAATTAATTTATTCTTGATTATGAAATACGTTAGACGTAACAAGTCTTACCGTTCTCGGGTGATGTCAGTTGTAAAAGCTGTAGTTTGAGTGCGCGGATCTCTTCTGTCAGTCTTGCTACTTCCAACTTATTCTCTTCCTCTCTCTGCTCCAGAAGACTCACGTAAGCTGCTGTATTGGATACTGTCTCTCCCTTATCTCCTAAAAGTTGAATATATTATTTATGCAGGTGGCTATTCCCGTTCAAAAAATACAGGTAAAATCGGTGTAATTTATATTTTTAATCACCACGATTTTTTAATATTTTACATTTTTTGGTAGTAATAATTTTAGTGCCGTATATTTTGAAAATTACCAATATCTTGAACAACTGATGAAAATTTTTTTTTTCTATGTTTTTGTCTAATTTACATAACCTACTTTCAAGTTCGAAAAAGTTGACTAGACAGCGTGCGAACGAATTTGTTCCACAAAAACTAACAAAAATAGTCACGTGTGAGGGTTAAATTATTTAGAAAGCTTTATAAAAGCATTTGGAAAAAAATTAATCACTTACTGGTACCTTGCGAAACAATAACTACAAGAACTAAAAGCTATACTGAATGAAGCTCAACATATTATTTTGGAGAAAAAACTATTATTGAAATACAGTGGACACAAAACATTACAGGAACGATAAAAATACTTGTATTGTACCTAGAACAGCTTTTGTTGTACCTGGAACAGCTTTTGTTGTACCTGGAACAGCTTTTGTTGCTTTGAGGGTACTAAAATTAATGAATGGATTGGATTATTAAAGATTTTTAAATAACATTCAATGGATTTTATTGAAGATAGTTTTCAGTTTGTTTAAATTAAAACGATAATAAATGTTTCTATACCTTGCACTTAGAATTGCAGTTATAAGAAAAAGTTTCAGACACAACGTTTTGATAATATTTATTTTAGAGTATTTACAATCATTTTGAACGGAATATTAGGTCCTCTATTAAGCAATGTATTATTTTATTTCTTCTACCACTTTTGATCAACACTTACACAAAAGGTTGGTTGTATACAAAACTAAATCAAACACAAGTTTTAGTTAACTTAAGAATAATTTTAAACTTGTGAAATATGTTCTACACTATAGTGATTTTAAAGTTTTTTTCAAAAATCTCTTATTTTTATCATCTTAAAAAGGTTTTTTTTCAAAACGAAATCGTCCGAGATTGTCTATCTCTTTACTTTATGTTTATGTTGAGTTTTGGAAGGAATTTGTGTGAAATTAGGATGTTTATGTCCATAAAAGTAGTATATTACATTGCCTTTGGTTTTGGGATATACGGACGACTATGAAATGAAAATTAGGTGGCCATGGTAACCACTGCAATAAGCAGGCCTACGTAACAATCCGAGCAGAAAGTTCAACAATGTACAGTTTAGTTTTTGTTTTTAGTTTTAAAGTGTGTAGTTGCCAATTTTCTAGACGATATTGCACGGGTTCGCAGAGAATTCTGAAATGAAATCACAATCCCAAGAGAGCACTTAAAGAAACGTTTCTGCGGAATAAGGTAGGAAACCTTGAAGTTTAAAATATTTGCTTGGGGCAGTTTGTAGGGGATATTGCGTTAGTTTGCAAAGTTTTCCATAAGAAATGTGAGTTGTCAGAGTTGTTCAGCGTAAAATAATGGCAAACTTATTAGGTGTGAAAGAAGATAACGCAGAAATTTTAAAATCTTTTGGTTTAGGTTGTAGAATACTCGATGGAACTTGTTTTGAGATGACAAACAGATTAAATAAAAATAAACTGAAGGCTTTGTTCGGATATGTTTTAAAATATATACTTATTTTGACACGAAGTAGAATTTTATGGTTTTACAAACATATTTGACAAAACATTCAGACCAACAACATAAAATACATTTTATTAAAAGAACTCGATTGCTGTATGACAATACATGTAAACCAGAGTTAATGCAATGCCAGGGGTTAGAAATTTTCACGTACCTCTTATTACTACAGCTGGTTGAAAATGTAAAAAAGCTATAATATTGAATAGCATTAAAAGAGCTATCAGATGATATCATAAAATATCACATTTAAAAAATCTTAAAAATACATACTTTTTTATTTTTTTATATAAAATAATTGGTACCAAAAACTGGCACATAGGTACTTTCTCACACACATATTTATGTTGCTAAACAGATTCATTGTGACTTCATAATTGTATTAAAGTAGGAGAGTGGATACATTAAAGTAGGAGGTAACTAATAAATATTATTATTATTATTATTAAAACTATTTGATCGATTTCGAACAAATTTGCACCAAACACGTCAATTAGGCCTGTATAGACGCACGAAAAAAGGTTTTGAAATATTTTTTAAAACAACCCCCTTTTTTGCCCGAAAAACCCCCACAAATCAGTTATTATTAATAATGTTAGCTAACGAGAATTTTTAGAAAAATGCGGCTTTTTGCACATTAAGGGCTACAAATAAGAGCTGTCAACTGTTGTTTTGGGGGTTTTTTGGTAAAAAAGGGGTTGTTTTCAAAATGTTTCAAAACCTTTAATCGTGCATCTATACAGGCCTAATTGACATGGTTGGTGCAAATTTGTTCGAAATCGATCTAACAGTTTTCTCTCTAGATTTGTATACATACAGACAGACATTTTGTAAAAGCAACTGTTTTGTACTCAGAGGGTCCCAAAACGGTTATTTCCACAAAAATCTCAACATCAGTTTTTTTTTTCGATCACTATACTTTTTCTATACTGTAGTATAGTGAGAAAGTAAAAGGGGGTACAATTTATAACTGGCCAACTCACCATATTCTGGCGAAAAATGCTCTAGAATGTGAGTAAAGGCAAAGTTAGTTGTAAACATCAAACGTAACTTAAGAAAATGTAATTGAACAAATTAAAAAAAAACATTAAAAATAAACTTATCTAACTCAAATTTAGGAGTGAGGATTAAACCCTAATATTTCAGGTAGTTTGTAAACGTCACAGTAAAATGACACAACGCGTTTAATGGAATAAATAGGGGAATAAATTTGAGTTGTAATTTTATCACAGAAACAAACCTAACGAATTAGCCATCGTATATCAAGATGAATGTAACAAAACTTCCAATCACCAAATTTTCGTTTTCGGTAAACGATAAATATACATACTGATGAAAATGATCAATATAATACAGCATAACCTCGTTAAGTCGGACCAGCCGGGACCGCGGCCGATCCGACATAACGAAAATCCGTGTTAGCCGGAGAAAGGGCTTCATCTCGGGCATAAAACATAAAAAAATTAAAATACACTGTATACTTACAATACATTCCTTTATTACGGAGAAAAACACTTTAAAAATATTTACTCGTCACAATAAAACAAAAAAACACATCTGTACACTGTACAGGTATGTCTACTTTTTGGGGAAAAAACTTGTAAGTTTCTGTTGCGTCAGCTTTGAGTAACGTTTACGTGCCGCACGGCAAAAAAACTCGGTTGCGCGAACTCGGCGGATACACGATCACCGTGCAGTACGCTACGATTATGCGCTCGTATAAAGCAATAGCGCAACCAAAATGCACATTTTTATTTATTGCAAACCGGTCCGGGTTACCCGGAGATCCAACTTAAAGGGGGCCGACTTAACGAGGTTGTACTGTACTAAGATGTAGAAGCATCTGATTATATTACAACTTACGCTCTAAATACGGGTTGTGTTAATCGTCATGTAATATTCAGTTGAAAATATTTTGATTTATTTTTGTAGTTTCAGGGTCAAGTGTAACATTAGGAGTGTTCTTGGTAAGATTAAGGATAAATCGGAAACAATTCCACGCGGGAAACATAACTCCAATTGGGGTTTTGACCGAAAGGTAGATGGGAGGATGCTTCTTACAGAAAGAAACTTTACAACAATTATTTCAAAAAAGACAAAATTTAAAATATTTTTTATAATATAATGTGTACATCTAAATGGTGTATCGGATCGAGTTGTAACTTGGCATGCTCTGTTCCAAATATACCTTTGCACAGGATTATAGTAAATTAGGAGTGGGAGAAATTTCGCAATTTCTTAACAACGATAGTTAAAAAACTCATTTATCGGGCAATTATGTAGATTTTTTTCGTTTTCCGGGGGCTGTGATACAAATGCCTTTGCACTACATTACACGGTATATAGAATACTAACGGTAGAGCTCAAGGCATCTACTCTTGACGTCATCGGTGCCAACTGCTAAGAGAAATGAAAATCAGCTGTTTATTATCTATTGCAGTCGTATTAATAGAGTAGTACCAGGAGACCGAGCTAGAGCTCGATTATAAGCAGGGCCTAGTTCGCTCACGTCAATAACTATTATTGCAAATTTCCGTGAACATCGTTTAGGTTAGGCCTATAACATTAAAAAGGGTATGTTTATTTAGCAGAAGTATTCGTTGCCATGGTAACTATAAATAGATACAACATTAGGCTTACCTCTAATAAAATACAGTTTAAAAGAAAACAGATGATTATTGTAATGGCATTGAAAACATTTGCATCAGCTGTGCTTCGTTTAAAAGAAAACAGATGATTATTGTAATGACATTGAAAACATTTGCATCAGCTGTGCTTTGTATTGTTTAAAATGGACCAATTTCACTTTTTAATTTAATAAAAAGACGTAGAAAACGAATTTTCCCAGACTGGTGACCATTTCCAATCGATTTCTCGTGGCCAAAAGCCCCATTTAAAATCAAAAAATCAAAAATCCTTAGACGGAGATTCCAGATCCATTTAGCAGACAGACAATAATTATCTCTCGCTTTAGAAGATAAGATATTATTATACACATTCTGTGAAAAAAATCATCAAGATATAATAAATTATTTTATTTATAAATTACTATTATTAAATTTTTAGTATAGAAAACGATATACATCGTAAACAAAATTTCACAATACATTTTTAAAATGTACATATCTTTTGATATATATATTCGATTTTAAATATTAAAAAAGATTTGGTTTCAAAATAAAATTCTCTATAACTTATTATATTTACAACCCAATACAAAATTAAAATAAATGTAAAATAATAAAAAATTAAAAAATATACTCGAATTTTAAATAGTATATTTTATAGGCCTAATCAGTAAAAGTATTAAAATGTGTTGTAACAATCTGATTTTTTAAAATTGTTATTATAGATATGTTTTCTATATGTGGTTCAAATTTTATTAAAATCGGGTAAATATATTTTTAAAGTTATTCAATTTTTACTGAAGACGTGAACAATTTTTAACCGAATAAAGATATCGGAAAGTAATATTTATAGGCCTAATCAGTAAAGGTATTAAAATGTGTTGTAAAAATCTGATTTTTTATATTATTATTAAAGATATGTTTTCTATGTGTGGTTCAAATTTTATTAAAATTTGTTAAATATTTTTAAAGTTATTAAATTTTTACTGAAGACGTGAACAATTTTTCACCGAATAAAGATATTGGAAAGTAATATTTATAGGCCTAATCAGTAAAGATATTAAAATTTGTTGTAACAATCTGATTTTTTTATATTATTATTAAAGATATGTTTTATATGTGTGATTCAAATTTTATTAAAATTGGTTAAATATTTTAAAAGTTATTCAATTTTTACTGAAGACATGAACAACAAATTTTTCACCTAATAAAGATATCGGAAAGTTATATTTATAGGCCTAATCGGTAAAGGTATTAAAATTTGTTGTAACAATCTGATTTTTTAAATATTATTATTAAAGATATGTTTTCTATGTGTGGTTCAAATTTTATTAAAATCAGTTAAATATTTTTAAAGTTATTCAATTTTTACATAAGGCTCCATGAGAAGCTTATGGAGCTTATGAGAAACTGGGCACCGTTGACGTCACGAGTTTCTGCGCATCCACTCGTGAACCCTACCGTTAGTATTCTATATACCGTGCTACATTGTAGTAAATTTAATTGCCTTTTAAATTATATAATTTACAAAATGCATCTGGGTTTATTTATCTGGTAGAAATCCAGCAGTTTTCTTACACAGGTGATAACAAAATATCATTTATTGAACAATTATTGTGAATTTTAATTTATCTTCCGGTTACTTTACAAATAATTCCTTTGTAGGGCTTCAGATTTGTATTTTCTTCGTAAATTATTATACTGTTTAAAAACAAGTTACTGTTTCAAATTATCACAAACACGAAAAAAGCGTGAAAGAGAACTAACTCTATTCTAAGTGAAAAACAAATATACAATAAATAAAGTAACCTATCGTAAAACATTTTAAAACAATTATTGTCAACAAAATCTTACTTTTCTTCAGTTACAAAGAATTGTTGTAGAAATAACCTCAAAACTACTGATATATGATTTAGAAATATACATTTTTACCGTAAATTACTAATGGTACTGTTTAAAATACAATTTACTGTTTTAAATGCACGCAAAAAGCATGAAAGAGACCTAACTCTTTTATATTAATTCTAAATGAAGAACTAATTTATAATAAAGTAACCTATAATCCAACATTTAAAAACAAATAATTAAACAATCTTAACTGTCTTCAGTTAGGTACAATGAAATGTTGTAGGCCTAAAATAAAAACTACTAATACGTGATATATATACCTTTACCGTACAATTTAACTCACAAATTGTACTTGGGCTTATGAATAGTTAAAATTTTGCAATTACCTTACGTGGATAATAACAAAATCACTTATCGGGAGTTTTCTATTAATTTTGTTCCTTGTTCCGAGTACTGTTCCTAAAACACCTTTGTACAGGATTATAATAAATTTAATTGACTTTCGAATAATATAGCTCACAAATTGTACTTGGGCTTTTGAGTGGGAGAAATTGTTCAACTACCTTACATAGATAAGACTAAAATAATAGCTCTTATTTTGTTTTAAAAAATCGGCTAATTATTCATCGGGAGTTTCCTACGTATTTTGTTCATTGTTCTGGGAACTATACCTAAAATACCTTTGCTCAGGATTTTAATAAATTTAATTGACTTTCGAATGATAAAGTTCACAAATTTTACTCATCAGGCTTAATATTGGGAGAAATTGCGCAATTACGTTACATAGGTAATGAAAAAATCATTTATCGGAGGTTTCCTATAAATTTTGTTATTTGTTCCGGGGACTGTCCCTGAAATACCTTTGCACAAGATTATAGTAAATTTAAATAGCTTTCAAATGATATCGATCAAAAATTACGCACAGGCTTATGAGTGTGCGAAATTGCGCAAAAGCCCTACATGGATAATGCAAAAATCATATATCGGGAGTTTCATTTCAATTTTGTTCCTTGTTTCGGGGACTGAACCTGAATTACTTTTGCACAGGATTATATTAAATTTAATTACCTTTCGAACGATATAGCTCAAAAATTGCACACGGGCTTATGAGGGAGAGAAATTGTGCAAAAACCTTACACGGATAATGAAAAAATAATTTATCATGAGCTTCCTATCAATTTTGTTCTTTGTTCCGGGGACTGTACCTGAATTACTTTTGCACAGGATTTAAGGAGATTTAATTACCTTTCGAACGATATAGCTTAAAAATTGCACACGGGCT
>JAGFPH010002655.1:161701-185860 GCA_018207615.1 Philaenus spumarius | reverse complement strand
TGTAACGTGCTGCCACCTTGCAAGCCGTTTACAAACAATTTATTAATAGAAAACAAAAAAAAATGAAAAATAAAAATTTAATTTTGACAAAAATATTTCTAAGTTATTTTTAAAATAAAAAAATACCTTTACTGTGTAACAATTATTTATTATTTCCTATCTTCAATCCATTTACTTATTTATTTAATTAAATTATCATTTTAAAATATTACAACACCTTAATCCCAATGAAAACATACAAACATAACCCCAAAATTGAAGTTAGGTTATGTTTTGATCACATCTGTTACTCAACAGTTGATCATTGAAATATCTGTTACACATAAAACTGTCTTATCTATGACTACAGTTCTCCGGTTAAAAATGGACTCGTCCAGAACCATGGCCGCCATGTTGATCATCATGGCAACTTTGGCTCCAAACCGCCTCGTTCACCAAAGACTGCCGCCATTTTGTATCACACACAAAGAAAAACTAAAAACTGAATTTATGATTTAAACAAGGTTCGTTACCATAAAGTACTTCTGGAAAGGATAAAAACTCAAATTAAAAAGTCATAGTGGTTGGCATTAATACTTTACTGTATCATTTTAAATTTTAAAAACACACACATTAATAATTAAATCAAATTGGCAATGCATCATCTCAACTATCGCAATCAGACACTCAAACACACAAATTTATTACTCATAATTTCACCTTAAACATACAACAACTTATATTGATAAAATATTCAAATGCAGACTTGGTTAAATTAATTTACTACTTACGATTCTTTGCTTTATAGTGCACTTTAAAAAAAATATGAATTTACAAAAGAGAAAAAAAAACTTACAACACATGTGAATTTAATTTAAATAGAAAACCCCATTATTCTTTAGTTCGTCGCACTTTAGCCACGTAGATTTTGATTCACTATAGCACTTGTTATAAAATCTTTTTGTATAGATGTTGAAGCCACGCCACGCGATTACGCAAACTTTCAAAGTTGATATTTTTTAGACAATTTACGAACAATTTTCACATTTTTGTTATCGTACGATATACGGCACTGTCTTTACTCCTCTTTAAACATATTTAAACGGTAGTTGTACTTTAACTACCGCAAATAAGCACTTGTTAAAACATTTCGCTGGACTAACTGCAAAACGTGTCTGCTCTGTACTGGATTACTGTTGCCAGTGGGAAGAAGGCTCCTTCTTCCTCGTTCTTTCTTCCGATCACGCCATGTCACGTGATACAAACCAGGAGAGACCAATGGGAAGCTATTCTCCAGGGGGCCGTAAATATGTTCCCCTACAACTACCTTTGAATGTTGCCAACATCTCGGACAAAAATTCTGTCTCTATCATAGATGAATCACACAGGCTTCCAACATAATCTATCAAGTTTATTTCTTACGATGTCTGAAATAATCTTTCAATATTTATTCATCACTGTCTAAAAACTTAGTGGACCATAGCTTCAAACCCTCCAATACCTTTTAAATGTTTTTTATATTTTGACACATCATGAAACATAATTTAAATATTTAAACAAAACTGAAATTAAACATGAAGTTAATATTATGTTTGATTTATTCTGAATTATTAATTAATGTCTGCATTTCCCTTTGAATTTCTATGTTCATTAATATTATGAAATAACTAAATCTTTTAAATTAGGCTAATGCCCAAAATTTACCTTATGACCCTTTTTTCGTTATACTACTATTTTGATGTTTAAAAACCCTGAAACTCACATGTATTACAAGTATCGTGACATAATGTTTAGCATTTAGTTAAATCGGTCTTGCAATAAAGATAATTATAAAAGTATTTTGAATGCTAACCAAAATCTACATTCTAGTTTTGCTTTTAATGTTTGTTTTCTATGCTGTTTTTTTTTTTTTTAAAGGTGAAGAAACTATTATGTGATAGAAGAAAAGAAATGGTAATTTTATAACCTAACTGTGGCGACTTATTCCATAGCAAGTGCGTCCAAATAAAATACAAGACAGAAGAGATGAATTGTACAAGTGTTTTTAAGGTAAATGGAAATCTTCTGGTCTATGTTTATAACTTATTTCTTTTCATGGTATGTACTTTTTGAAAAATGCAGAAAAAAGAGAAATAATCTAGCACCTTCCTATTTTGCTTACTGAAAAAATCCCTTTAGGCTCGGCCTATAGGCACTGGTAGATTTCAAAGTTCTCATTTATTTCCATAAGCTAAGAACTAAACAAATTTATTCGGACCTTGCACTAAGAGTAATACTTTGGTAATATTTAAAACAATTTAGAATGGGCTCAATATTGTGTCTACTAAGGAAGTATGTTAGTGTATGTTTATTCTAACCTCAATTTGGTAGTCCCTTGCATAAAGGTTTGGTTGTATGAAAAATTGTTTCATACTAAAATTTTAGATACCGGTATCAAGAACGTTGAATCGATTTGATTCTTTGTCTAATAAGGGAGTAGTGCATTTTTGTTCTTCAACCCCTAGCGCTAATGGTTGGTTCAGGCAAAACATTTTGGTAATATTTAGAATAATAATTTAGGTACAAACCTTTTTGAAAACGTCAATTCCTATTCCTTTATTTGTGGATGACTGGTTTTGATCTCTTAATCGGACCATTCTCAAATCTTGCACTATATAAAAGTTTCAATAGGAACAGAATTCCGTACACCCTATTCCGGTGGCTAAAATACCTAAAATGAATAAATATTTAGAAGATTTTTAATTCCAAACAGCCTTGATATTGTTTCTATTAAGGAAATGGTTGGAATAGGTGGAAATGAGTGTGTAGATAAGTTGGCAAATAAGGCATCAGCAGCTGAATTCACAGAACCTGAACCTTTCTGTGGCATATCAAACACAACAGCTATGCAGGCTGGACAAGACTAATGCACAGAAGGAGCAACTCTCACTTCTTGGCCCGTGTAGAAAAATTGCATCCGTCATCCTTACGATGAGCACTTGCAATGTAAAGGTAATCTCTAATCACAGGGCATGGCCACCTTAGAAAACGCATGAAGAGAATGGGCATTTTCTCCGGGGATCCAAATTGCAAATGTGGCCTGCAGGAGGATATCACAAAACATCTGATCTATGAGTGCTAGAACAGGTGAGTTATACAACTTTTGGAAAACTTAACAAAAGACAGAACACACCCATAGTACAACCTAGTGAAAATGATTGATAAGCTATGGACCTGGACAAGGGTAACTAGGGGTTTAACATCCTTAAGGGTCTGCTCCAGTAAACGAGAAAGCAACCGGAAACTCAACTGCTTCTCACTGTATCCCTATCTAAACAGTGCAATTTCTTACAGCTGAACGCTTTGACATTGCCTCATTTCAAACCATATTATAAGTCTATCTTTTGTAATTGAGTGTTAAAAAAAACTGAATATTCTTTATAAAATTTCGGATCCTGCTTGCAAATTATTTTTTATTATTAGGAAAAAATCAAAGTTTGTACTTACAAAATGTCAATTACATAACAAATCAAAAGCATTTAAAAAAATGTAAATTGCAAGACAGATGCGTATTGTGACTGTGTTAAAAACGAGACCTTGCAAACAATTTTATGATAAAAAGTAAACGAAATAAATGGTTTGAAATTTAACATTGCTCTTATGGGATAAAAATCCAAGATGGCCGCCACTACAGCATACCCTTAATGTGTGAGTGCAATAAGCCCTTGACGCTGACATTCATAAGGATTGGACCGCCCACTCAAGAAGAAGGGAGTAATGAATTTCTAGCCTGTGACCTTATTTTTGTAATCCTTTTGCAGTAAGTGTTGGTTGTATCCAAAATGTTTTCGTACAAAAGTATTACATAATATCCATCTCTATTTTATGTATCGGTCTAGAAGATATCTCTTTAAAATTAAGGCAGTTAACGTGTCCTTGAAAAAGTGGTAGATATATACAAACGTTTCATTTGACTATGGTTATAGAGTCTGGGGACCATTAAATGAAAAACTAGGCAAACATTTTTTTGGAAATCATAACACGGTAACAACTACAATAGGTACTTTCTTCAAAATTTACCCAAAGTAAAGGCAGTACGCTTTCTTTTTGGTTGATTGAATATCTTTATGCTCACGTAAAATTCTTTTGTAGGTTGTAGAGTACTGTACATTGTCACCATAGGCGCAACTAGACTTTAGAGTTTAGCTATGATGAGGGTTGGAAAACTGAGAGGAACGGAATATCCTGAAGGAAAGTTGGTTCGGAGATTTTTAACACTTAAATTGTACTTTGAAACTGGAGGGTCTGAAATCACTTAATTATGCCATCAGGCATATGCAAAAATTATACTATGATTTATAAGTTTTTTTTTCAATGGAGAGGTACTACTAACCTCCTATGCATCTCAACCAAATCAGCTTACAACTCAGCCAGGGCCGGATTTCCCAATAGGCCCGGGCCTATGGGCGCAAGCTCCCAGGGGGCGCACGGCCGAGAGAAAAAAATATCTAGAAATAAAAATAAATAGCCATAACTTAACATATTTTTTGAATTGATTACAAAAAAATCATTCTGATTTTGAAGTTCATTGAAACAAATAATTGTTGGTAAAGTTAAACTATTTTTCAACATTATGAATCAACTTTGTTACAACATTGATCTCAATCACGGGAGAACTGGCTGTAGGGATGTCGTCGATGTATTACAGAGTTTTTTAATTTATTTGCCCAAATGACTAAATTGAACAAAACTTAAGTTATTAACATAGCAATGGCCATGCTTTGTTGCGGGAATGCTCTGCGGGTTGGATCGTTTTGTTTCAGTCCCACAAACATGAGCTCACTATTTAATACATAAAATTATTAAAAGTGTTTTAAGACGGCACTTTGTTAAGCCCAGAACCAAGTAAATTACTCAAAAAACTTGCAATGATAAAATTGCATTGTGAAGTGGTGTTTAAGCAATTAACATATAGGCCTGATATAATTTTTTAATAAAGGTTTTTGGGGAAGTAACTTTAACCAGACTAGGGGGCGGAAAAAATGATTGGGCCTAGGGGCGCCAAAATGCTAAATCCGGCCCTGAACTCAGCAGTTTGACTGTTAACAAACATTTAATGAATATCTAATGAAGTTGAAGGCGTATGCCCCATTGAAATTAATTTGTTTTCTTGTATCTTTTTATAAATTTTAAACCAGTACACAATTTTTTCTTCTTCTAATGATAATTATTATTGATTTATCTTAATAAATTTCTCAACTCACTATCCAAATGTATAGTTTCATTTCTAAACAAAAAAATCTTACTAATTTCAAAGATGAACAAGGTTATAGAAATAATTTACACAATAACATTTATTGCATACTAAAAAATAACACAGCGGTTTTATTATTATAACATAACAATATACATTACATACATTTTGTTTAGCGCATGGCATTCGTATAGCAAGGCTTAAAATTAGAAAGGGAAAGGAGAGGTACCGAATTATAACAGAAAGTTTGCGATCTATAATTGTCTCAAATATTAAATAACGGTAAATGATTTATATTAATCCATCACGGCTTTCCTATAGAAAATCAGTTGCAAAATAAAGAGTAAAAAACGTTAATACCATCATTGATTGTCCGCATTCCATTATTATAGTCATTGCCACAGCACTGTTTTGATGTTTACCAAACACAAACTCTTTAACATAATCGGAGTTGAACTCTTCGTTTTCTTATAATTCTTTGGTGACAAGGGTATTCTGTCCTTTCCTATCATGTGAGTGGGTAAATATTAACAACGTTAAACAATAAAATAAACAAAATGGTTTCGTTTATGCGTTTTCATATTGGCTGTAGGTTAGGAAAGGGCAGAATAAGTTTGGCCACAGACTGTTTCTTAAAAGATTTTATTTATTTTTAAAAAATCATAAAAGATTTTATTTTATTATTTTCTTAAAAAATCATAAAAAGTAAGATCAATTTTCTAACTCCTTTTAAAGATACAATGTAAAGTTCAGCTAAGGTTATTTTAATTGCTACATTTTTTAAATTTATTCAAAGTTCACAATGTCCTTAATTTCAAAGTGAGATTTAGTTAACTTTAATTTGTTTTGTTCTTTTATTATATATTTATCAAGTTAACTTATATTTTATCGTTAACTTATTTGATACTTTTTCAAGTTTTTTAAAAATAAAGTTAATTTCTTTGCTCTTTAGTTCCAAGTTTGTGCAATTCGTTCAAAGAAAGTCACTTAGTTCCTCATATATAATATATCACTTAGTGCAATCGACCAATAATGTTAAATTTTCATTGTGAGATAGTCTCCGGATCACTGAATTTAATGTACAGTATTATTCTATAGATACCTTATTTTTATTTTTCCGTCTAGTGATCCAACTTATGGTAATTCTGCATTACCGCGGTTTCAGATGCTCAAGAATCCATCTTCAGGTACGGTATCACTCTTACTAGATCGTTGTAACATTAAAAAAACATTGTTACTACAACACATACACTAACAAATTCGTCGCCGTATTTCAACCGGCACCGGCGCGTGGTTCATGAACACTCAATTCTGCAACACTGCAAGACGAATGATGTGTTGTGCTAATGGTTTTTAATGTTATAAGGACGTCATAAGAGTGATACCATACCTGAAGATGGATGCTTAAGCATCTGAAACCGCGGTAGTGCAGAACTACCATAAGTTGGATCACTAGATTGAAAAAAATAAGGTATTTATAGAATAATACTGTATATTAAATTAAATAGCAATCAATTAAGCTCTTTATAGAACCTTTAAAACATTCCAAAGGCAAACAATTAATTTAAAGAAATACAAATAGAAATTAATTCTTTAAAATTAATGCACACTTCATTATTATTATCTTATAAATCGTATAATGCAACATTATACTTTTTATCTTAGTATACACTATGCATGAATAAATCATGCATTATAACTACAAACGCAGATTTTAAATAATTATACTGCAGTTTTAAATGAACTTAGATCCTAAGTTTTAAAGCTGCAAACTACAATAATTATTATCACAGTATAATTATTATTTTAAACAATCATCTTAGCATTTATTTACAAAATAATATGAATTGAAAACAAACAAAAATTATAACAAAAATTTTATACGTAGATTCATTTAGAACGTTTAGTTGATTATTTTTTAAACTCATACAGCCAGTATAAATTAAAACATAATGTACTGAAAGAAAAAGGCTTTCTTTTGTATTGCTTAAAAATTAAAGTAGGTACTGGAAAAGTTGATCAAGTTTAGGCAAGCTGCTTTGTAAATTGATAATAACCGATACAAATTATTGTTTTACATGAGCAAGTACAAAACAAAATCTTTTATAATATGTTTTGTAGACTTTCTACAACGTAGCAAAGGAAGTGGTCTACAAAAATAGTATGATGAATGGAATTTAGCAGATGGATTCCAAAATTGTAGATCTGTATGATTTTTTTCTCCAGCTACTACTTTAAGAGGTCTTTTCTGCCTAAATTATAGGGCAGAAAGAGCCACCTATCATCCGGCGGGCGGAAAAGTGCCCTTATAAAAAACATTGAGTTTATTTTGTCGCCCGCCTATAGGGTTGGAAAGTGTACGCAATGCTTTTCATATGGGCACTTTTCAGCCCGCCGATAAGTTTTAGTGGAGTTTTATTAATGTCAATCAACAACATTTGCTTGCATAACACATAGGTACAATCTTTGTTGACACTTATCAAGTGCCACAGTTCTGAAACTTATTAAATGTACTAACTTATATTAATTGTCAGGCTCCAGTAAAGTTTATTTTTTCTCATACTGCGTTATATTTTCTTTAAAGTGTAAAATTTACTTGTAAAATTTGTATAAAAACCACATGTGTAAAATTCACAACGTGTCCTCTTTGTGCTGATAAATGCCAATTGGCAAAGCGGGTATCAGTTGCTTCACATAATTTTCAGCATCCATTTTGGAAATACTATTCAGGAGGGGCGTATGAGGGGTAACTTTCAGGGAAGAAAGGAATGTTTTCTAATTCAAATTATCGAGAGCAATAAAAAGGAGCGAGTTGAGGTTTAGGAACAAGCGAAAATAGAATCAAGAACTAATCATAATTGTAATTTTGAGATGAGAGCGAGAAATATCAAATTAAATCTTTGTAGTGCAGCAGAGCGGCGATTATCCGAAAGCCGGTCATTTGAAACGTCGGTTAACCGAAAGATTACAAATTCACGCCTCGCCAACATTACACGAACACTTGTGAGGGTCCAGTCCGTTCCACTTCCGCCTGTACACCTAACCTCATGTGTGTCACTGACATCACTGTTGTTTTAACTGTCCGTACTGTTGTTTCCTGTGCTGTGCAATTTTTGCGAAACGTAAACGTGTTGTGCTTAGTCTTTCTGACAAACTTAAAATGGTAGAATGATTAAAAAAAAGGTGAAAGTGGATCAAGCTTAGCTCGGACGTTTGGTGTTGGGAATCCAACGATAACTGACATTAAAAAGAACAGTGAATCTATCACAAATTTTGCTTGTGTGCTGGACAGTGAAGCTGATGATGAAGGCTGCCATTCAAAACTGCTATTAAATGGTTGGAACATCAAGACGAATGCGATGCTGTGCAGCTGCTGTCTTTGAAACGCCTACGAGACTTGGCGGCAAAAAAAAAAAAACAGTCTCATAACTTAAGCAAACAAACATGTTCGACTTTTTCTTTTAGGGTAATTTTGTACTGTTTTTATCACATCTAAGTCAGTAAACCAAAAAAAATCTATGTACCGTATGTGCAATCCCTACTTTATATGTACATTATGTATTATACACAAACTTAAATCAAAGTATTATTTCTAGTCCAATAACGTGTTATATTTGCGTCCCACCCATCCCACTCAATAAAAAACTAGACTTTTTTACAGAAATGTTCGATTATCAAAAAAAATTATTATTTGAACACCCTCCTGCACCAATTGTTTCGAATAATCGGCGCTCTACTTTATTACTAAGAAAACATTTTCTCTTGAGATAGTTTGTTATAATACAAACACTGCTCTGTTGAATTGTTTGGAAGACTTACCAGTTATCTTTTTTTTTCAATCTGATGTAACATTTTACTTTATATAAAAAGATTATGAAATAAAGCTCGAGACTTATAAAACATATCAAGAAGTTACCAAATCAAGAAAATACAACTCAGAAATATATTGTATTCTTTATTCTTAAAGAGATCGAGATGATGTTGAGTTATTTTTTGTTACCACATGAAAGTTTTGAGATCTTTTATACCCACAGCGTAATCATGGTGTTTAATACATCGATTAACAGCGGAACTGAGTTCTTTATCTAGAAAGGCTTCTTTAGTAGGCTTCTTGTTAAATTTAAAGTTGCAAACTAAATTTTACTTATGTGATATGCGAATGTAAGTTGCCAGAGTTTAAAAAGTTGCCAAGTAAACAACACAATAAACTTTTTCAGCTTGTACATATGGAAGAAACGATGCTACATGATGATAACCGCTTTCGTTGTTATCAATAATGTATTCCCCCTCTTTCATAATATTACGAAACCGTATGCAATACAACTGTTTTCAGTTTCTGGCAAAAGGTAGAAAAGTTCATTCTGGAGTTAGTCTCGCTTCAGAAGGTACATTTTTGGAATTGGAGCAGTGGATGAGTTAGCAAAAAAGTTGCTAACTTCAGCAAGTTATAAATATGCCTAACTGCAAAAACTATTCTTAAAAGAACAGCGAGAAAAGGAGCAAGTAATCAAGAACGCAGAAGGCTAAGTTTGGAGTGAATTAAATTGTGACTGGAAACCCAATAGAAAAAAATCAAGAAAATATGCAGTTGCTGATTTCCGCCTAAATATACACCAAGATTGCCTTGCTGCTCACCTCAAAAGGATGAATATTTACAAATCTGAAGAATGTTCTGGCCGTACTTTATTTATAAAATTTTCTAAGAAAAATCAGTTAATTGGAGCTTTTAATATAGACTTCTTAGGCACGCTTAATTCTGACCTGTATCCGAATATAAAAGATAGTTTGCGTTCCCAGACCAATGTGTTACACTACTCACTCAGTTTCGAGAGAGTGGGTAGTCTATCTAAATCTAGCAAATCCTCTTTCCTAACGAATCCAATCCTCAGCATGTGCGACACAGAGATGCTGAAGCCCCTGAATGGGCCTGGAGAGCACTCACCCATGGCACCATTTTTGGTTCACTACGAACAGCTGGCCTCGAAGCCAAGAATGGTCGGACACATTCCCTACATGGCGGCTTGGCTCCAGTAAAATCGCTACGGTTTCCTTTTATTTCTGTAGGGGACTCGGCGTGATGCTTCCAGATTTCACGGTATTTCATACCGTCACACGTTAAAACTTCTTAAGGAACTTGGAGACTATTTATCTCAGGAGTTCAACAATATTCAAAGCATGCCAAGAAGAAGAACAGTCGATGCACAGGTGGTTAGAAATTAATTTGCCAAACTTTCTACTACTCTGGAGGGGATGGTTCCTTTTTAAAATGATAATATAGTGAATCATCAACAAATATTTGAGGTGTAAAAGGGATATAACAAATGCCAAGTCCACTTGTCAAGCAGCTTCTTTTGATCTAGTCAGATATGGATTGCCATGCCAATTTGCATGTATCAATACAATGGGGGCACGCCTTTGTACAAGTTTGAAACAAGATAGTAAAATGTATAGAATCGTCTAACAGTTAATAAAGTATCGAAACTTTCTTTTCCGTAACAATAAATCTGTCCTTTAGCTTTATTTACAATATATTTACACACACATACATTAGCTTAATATACTCTGCTGCTATTGTTAACTACGAGTTCTCCAATAGCTCTTGGAATACAAAACAATATTAAAGTATTCTAGATTGTATAACAATATAAATATAATTTAAATCTTATATTATGTAATATACAACTACATTAATGTATGACAGCATATTATTTACATAAATGTTAACTTCTTAAAGGCATACTATTTTTTATGAGATTTTAACCTTGATACAGTAACAAAATGTATTTCATTAGAATTGCTAATACAATAATCACGTTTAACATAGTCTCATTTGCAAAAATCTCTATTTGGTTTTACGTTTTGCTAAAGATAAAAACTCTTTGAACAACATTCCTTGTCACAGTCGTTGAGACTGCCTAATATAAACAGTCCAAAAGGCCTTATATAATTTCATAAAGATTTAAGCCCATAACAAGCAATAGTTTTACTTGCTACAATAAGAAAAATGGAGTATGACAGTCTCGAGATGGAATTAGTCTTGATCTTGATGGCACAGGTTTAAAATTTTATCCACATATAAAATTTAAACTGGTAAGTCAAATTATGTAAAAAAAACTGTGCACAATGATTATATATAAATCTGTAGAGTGTGACCTTAAAGGGGAAAATACTGAAATTTTAAAAAAATTTTGAAGATAGCTTAGGCCTGTAAATTGTTTCAAAAAGTGTTATTTGTCCATTTATACACGGCTCAGCTGATTGAGGACAGCTTATTTAGAGTTGGCACCAGCTGTTTGCTCAAATACCTTTAAACTTCTGTGTAGAGTTATAATTACATATTCAAGTCGTATTGTTTTGTCTAGCTGTTGTTAAAATCTTCTGGTTTGTTTTTTATGTATTGCAATAAAAGGAATGGAAAAACTGCCATCAAGCGACTGCCATACTTCAATAACATAATTTTACTATATTTAATTTAATCACTAATGACTAAAATCATTAAAACATATGTATTTTATTTAACTTACAGTAGAAAACTACATAAGTAACAGATGTATACTGTGCCTTTAGTAGGAAACATGTACCGATCAAGTCTTAGATCTAAAGAAGCCCATGATTTAAGTTTTTTTTATACTGTAGTATTTTTTGAAAAGGCACAACTAGAGCCAAAACATTAAACACGTTCTCTGTACAAAAATGTTTTTATTTTATACTTAGCTTTTATAATTGTATAGCCACGGTGGCCGTGCTTGTTAAAGCGTCAATGCTTTATCATTCGTCATGGCAACCATCAATGGAAAGGTTCCGGGTTCAATTCCCATTGACCCCGAATAATTTTCTAAATGGTTTCTTAACAAAACTGTAGGTCCCGTCTTCATTAGCCTTAAGTGCAAAACAGTAGGACGTTAAACACAAAAAAAAGAAGCTTTTATAACACTCTATATTAAATGAAACTTGTCTGCCGGATTTTTTGTAAGCTGAAAAACTGTCTAAGTGGAAAAACTTTGAAAGCCCAAATTTCCACTACGTTCTAGTACAAATAAAAAAGACAGAAAATGTTTAAAATAGAAACAATGTTTTTTGCTGTTGTTTATCTTAGTATTGAAGTTATTAGAGTGAATTCCGGACACCGGAATACATACTAATTTAATTGAAATTCATTTTCATACCAGACATTTTTTTAATCATATTAGAGGTGTATAATATTATTTTAGCTTTAGTAATCATTGAATTTATTATGCTGAGTAGAGTGCTCCGTTTAAAAGCATAGTAATTTGTCAAACTTTTTCCTTTTCAGAGCGACAAATGACATTTTAATGATCTTAAAGAGATCAGAATAAACCAGTTTTAAATACAAAATAACGGACAGTGATATTCTAATATAATTATAACACCGTTAAAGTTTCTAGGACTCATCCTTGACAGCAAATTGTCTTGGGTGAAGCATATTAATGAACTATGTTGAGGGGTTTTTCTATTCAGGTCACTGGCAAAGTTCTGTTCAGAACACATTATAAAATTAGAATACTTTGGTCTATTCTCTTCTCGCCTAAATTATGGAATTGCTCTGAGGGACAAAGCAAATGTCCCAAAAAGGGTCTTCAGTTTACAAAAGCAAGCAGCAATAATTATGGCTCGTTTAGGCCATCGTGATTCTTGTAGGATTCTTGTAAAAGCTAGATTAAAAAAAAACACATAACTAAATCCAGTTGGAGGTTGTTACAGTTCATAAGAGCCTCTAAATATAGTGAATTATAAGTTGCGTTTAATGTTTTAGTTTTTATATGATGATGGGCTAATGACCGAACTTGCAATAGTTAAGGAAAACAAAATTCACGTTTTGAAATAAAAAATACTTTTATAAAACTGATACATAGGCTTTAATGACTAAATTAAATACTTGACTATTATTTTAAAGCAATCGGTCAAGTTTAGTTGCAAAGGTTAGAATATAGTCCCGGCTTTTGGTTTCTGATACTCCCATGTCATCATCAGCTTAAGTGGCATCGTAAATATGTTAGGACACATTTTTAAATGTGTTTTTTAATATAGAAAAGAGTACATAATTTATTTAAATCCATCTTGTTAAGGAATATTTGTCAAACACTATTCTTAATCGAACAAATCATAATAAACATGTATAATTAGTATAAAAATACTTAAATCATGAACTAAACTTCACTAATAGTATAAATAATAATACAAAGAGGTTCAAACATAAACAAGGCTCTTAATGTAAATTTCGATTACTATTTAAAAATAATCTTTACTTTGGTTTAAAGAAAGGTAGCCTATTAACCCATTTTCAGACTACTTGTGAAGAATTAGCTTTCGTATCTGATTTTGAAAGTTTTATAAACAAGATATACTTGGTAAGCTTCCATGCTAAAGCCGTAAAAATATGAAAGACATATCTATACGGCTTTGGTTGATTTTGAATTTCAATCCAGGTTTCTGTTTTCACTTTTAGCCAACAGGGTTTATTAATTCGCCTGCTACAAATATGCATTGCAAATCCAGATGGTTCGTCCTAATCTGTCAAACTTTAAATTGGTCCGAGTTTGTTAACAAGTTTTCACTCTTTGAAATGGCTTCAACAAAAAAAAGACCGTTTTGTGTTTCTAACAAGTGTTTTAGATTGCAATAGTAGTTCTTAACGAGTATGTTTAGTGAAATTAGACTTAAAAAATAATACTTTTTGTGTAATAAACATTGTTCAGGGCCTTCAAAAATTATGAGAATAGCTTTGTATTTTTTAAATGAAGGCATTTAAAAAGATGCAAATGCAGATCCTAAAAGGGTTATTACACAGGCCATGTTTTACTGCATTTTGTAACTGCAATAGTGTTGCCGATAGTGTTACTGCAGTATACAGAAATGTTGACGAAATATTTACGAACATTGCTGGGATAACAACAACAATTTAACAAACAATAACTTCAAACAGAGAATTGCTGGGATAGTTACAGGATGTTTGCCGAGGGGTTGTTCAGAGTGGCTGGAGGATATTGCATGTGCCCGAGCCATACCCGCCTGTCTGCAAATGCTTCCCTTTCAATCACTCTTTCCTGCTCCCCCTTTAACAGATGAACATATCTTTCACAAATTGATGAGCAGTGCACTTGGAAGAGATATATCAAACTTCTGTATGAGTCACCGGTAGCCAGAAATCAAAGGATGGTATGGTTGTAATTGGTATACTTATTGGGATCGATGTTACCGATTCTAGGCCCAATTTTATTCAAGGGATATTCAATAGATTTGACATTCTGGTTAAATTCTTTAAGAGATAATTCAGTTCACGAGTTAAATTTTCAGAATTAGTTCGTTTATTTTAAACTGAACGCATCCACACATACCGATTTCTCTTTTCCCCCCGGTTTTTCATCGCGGATCGCAGCGTTAGGAAAACTGCTCTGATTTCCACTAATTCATGTCTGTCCATTTTCATACGCTCAACTGGCACAAGTGTGGCCCGTTTAAACAATTCTTTCCAATAATCTATTGCCGCAAATATTGTTCTATGTTGATCAACATTTGGCCGCAATCCGCGTGGCCGGAAATATTGCCGGATAGAATTGTTTGGTTGTATTATCAGCAATCTGCAATTCTTATGGCTCGTGTAAACGCCTCTTAAGGCTTATTAATTAAGCTCTCTATTTAATTTATTTTAAAAAAAAAGGCAAGCTGCAAGAATAACCATAACCAGAGCTTTTGAAACAATTCTGTTATTTTTTAACACTTACAAAATGTTATAAATTTGAAATGAAATGGTAATTTCGGAATAGAGCCACCTTTTTTTAAATGGTCGCGGGAAAATGTCTTTCTTAAATAGTACTTTCATTTGATATGAAACTTGACCTTAGGCCTATATTTATTTTGTTACAATTATTAATTGCTCCTAAATTTTGCTAAGTTGATTGATATGGTAATGACAAACATTGTATTCTACGCCTAGCCTAAAATTGTGTTATTCAGCAAAATTGTGTTGTGGTGGTAGGCCTATGAATCAGCTATTCGGTTATTTTGTGCAACAGTAATGAATATAAAAACAGTTTTTTTAGTCGTGTCATTGCTATACAATTTTAAAACAATTTGTGTCAAATTGATAAACCGTTTGTTTTTCTAATTTGGCAAATCTATACCCTTTAAACATACACATCAAAAACAATTAAAGTAAGTTCTACACTCTGTGTGACAAAAATCTTGCTTGTGTATCACAAGTTGCAACTTAAATCATGATCAAATTTGGCACTGAATGTAAAATTGAACATTTTATTTATAAAACAAAACAAAATTTTGTTTATTTTTGAACCACTTCAATATATTAATACTACATATTATACCTACTGTAAATTTCTTTTATAGATAAAAATATAGATCATTGTAACTCGATTTAGTATAAATATATATTATAAACACAAGTTAAAGCGATTGAATCATTCGAGCACAAATTTGCTTTTCACGAATCGAGTAGTCGGCCATTGCTTTTTTTACACGTTTTATTTCGTTCTTTATAGTCTTATCATTTGGAACGAGTTTTAATGCGGATGTATAATCATCCAGAGCTAGATCATAGTTGTTCAGCGCAAAATTTGCTTGTGCCCGACGACATATAGCTTTCACGTTTTGGCTGTCTATACTCAAAGCCTGAAAATATAAAAACACATTTTACAAACAGTAGAATTATGAGTTTAAAAGAAATTTAATGCTGTGTAACGCATGCGATTCCCGTGCAAGCATTATAGAAAGTCTTAATTTCAAATAAATTATAGATTTATTGTAAATCTATAAAAGGTTAGATGCGGACACAATTAAATGTAAAATAATATTTGATTCCAGACAAATAAATTTGATTTTAAAACAGATCAGTTTATTGGTTAGTTGCATGAACCAATCAGGTATAACGATGCAAGTGATTTAAAACCAAAGAAAGATTTGAGAAACTTCCAGAATATTCGGCGTGGGTGACTGCAAACTCCCACCTCAAAGAAACCTTCAGATAATACGTCAAACTATTAAGATCGTCAGACGTATTATTAATTGCAAGTATCCATCAAATTGTGTTAAAAGACTGTAATTGTCGTTAAAGTCATTTAAAATTAACTAACCGTGAACTGTGAAAAGTGTTCTGCGTAGTAGGTAAAAACCATTGATCACCCCATGCATCTATGACATTTTCAAGTATCAATTTAAATTAATATACAATAATTTGATTTGTCTGCATATTACAATTTTCTAATTTTTAATATTTAATGAATTTTTTGCCAAAATTTCAAATATAACTTTTTCATTTTTCTTTTGTATTTTAAAAATTAAATTTCCTTTCTTTAAAACCAATACTTGAGTTTTTATGTAAATATATATATATATATATATATATATATATGCATTTACATAAAAATGATTTGTTTATATATATACAAAACATTATTAACATGTTTGAGTGAACTTTTATAATCAGTCATCACGCTTTGTTGATTTTCATTTTTGGCACCTGCAATTCATAGGAGTACTTCCACAGTCTCATGAACCTATAATTTATTTAATATATTTTATAATTTTAAAGCTGGAAATTATTATTATTGAAATTGTACGAGTTGATTATGGAACTGTGCGAGGGAGATTGGTTGTTAAAATATGGAAAACCATTTGATGGGGACATATTGTTTGTAGGCAGTCTTGTGGGAGTTAGCAATACTGTAGAGTTTTTTGTGTAAATATTGATCACACTTTAACATGGAGGCTTACACATTGAAAAATTGAGCAAGAAATTAAGTTCGATTTGTTTTCAAATGTTCATTTTGAGAGATTCTGTACACTTAAAAATTAGGTTATATGTCTACCATGCTTGTTTTTGCTCTTTGAGTTACGGGGAAATTCATCAAAGGCATTGACTATTTTTAGGATTAAAAAAAATATATATTCGAACTATGATGTTTTTAAACATAAATAAGTCGTGTAAATCAGTATTTAAAAAATTTAAAATTTTAACACTACCATAAATGTATATTTTTAAATGTCTTATTTTTGTGCATACACAGATAAATACTTTTTATGATGGCCAAACTATTCATTGTTACAACACAAGGTTTAGAGAACAGCTCCAGTATCCCATTCATAGGCTTTGAAGTTGTATGAAAACACTCCTTTTTATATGGGCTTAAAACTTTACATTAAATTACCAAATCGGGTAAAGAGGCTTACATGTAGAAAGTTTAAGGATACTGTAAAAAAAATTTTAGTCGAAAAAGAATATTATAACATAAATAAATTTTTTAGTGACCATTCATTGGAGTAGACTGAATATTTTGTAAAATTTGGTACTTTGTTTATTTTTAAGCTGCAGTTTTGTTTAGTTTAATGATAACTGAACCAGATGGTGTACTAATCATTCATTGAACTCAACCCAACCAACCTTAACAAATAGTTTTATTCATGTTTTGAACCTGGACAGAAGGGCGTAATTCCACCCCTAACAAGAGACATTGAAAGGTGATAAATTAAAATTTTTAAATTTCAGTACTATAACATGTATGTGCATCAGAAGGCATAAAACATTAAAATGATATAATATTTTTTAAACTAACAAACATCACAATAGTTATTAGACTCACCGCCAGCAATCCTTTGAAGTTTTATCTTCAATTAAAGATGTCACATATATGTACACTACACGTGTTTCGGACATTTGTCCTCCATCGTCGGGTGATCAAAACACTTGATTACAAACATTTAACACAAAATTACAATTACACATTCAATACTCACGCACAATAAAACATATAAACATCTACGCAATCATGTCTTTATGCTGACACTACTCAGTACAACTTCAAAGGATTGCTGACGGTCAGTCTATAGTTATTTAAAAGCATATCCGGTTGCTCTAGATCATAAATATAATAACAAACATCTTTAAAATAAATATATCAACTTACAATGGAGCAGTAGTCCAACGCGTTCTTATAATCTCCTTTTTTCACATTTACCAATGCACAATTGAGATTGCAGTGAAGTTCTATGTCTTTAAATAGCACAGATCTGCCTACGAGCCCCTTGGCTTTTAAATGCGTTTTGTACCTAGACATTAACAAAAAATTAAACCTAAAGAAATTTAATACAGCACGGAATATCTCCAAACTAAGGTGTATTTTAATGGACTAGTTAGACGACAACGATGTCAGTTATATCGAATTGCAGTCGAGTATGAAAAAAGTAGGCTTCATTTAACGAGTATCTAAAGACATCTTATTGACTAGGAACTCGCTTACACACAAAATAGATTGAAGTAATTTAGAAAACTATTTCGAAAATTATAATAAGAATCAAAACTAAAACACATTAACGCACCACATCAGTTCAATCGGAACTTGGAAGTAAAACAAGTCACAGAAGTAGGTGTAGGTGTATTAGTGATGGGATGATAGAACAAGAAATATAATCAATTATTCACCTTCATTCGATCATGTTAATTATTATAGCAATACATAACAGATTAACAAATGAAAAATCAGACTGGCTATCTTATTGTGTGTACTGTACAGTGCATGATGCTAACGCTATTACCACAACAATGTTTTTTAAGTGAAAACTTCTATAGCGACGTTGGGTATTTTTTGTAAGGAAATCGCCGGCGCATCACATCACGTAACGCAACATTTTCGCTTAGACCGGTGTGTTGATTATGTATACCTTCTTATACATATATACTTGTATATAGTATATATAAAGAACAAGGACCTATGACAATGCATTATTAATTTTTTTGGGTGTAGTAAGTGAGCACTGATCATGGTCCCCAGAACACGACGCGATTTTCACCCCCTTCAAAACGTCGGATTGATTTGAAACTTTGCACATTTATCAAGGACCGATGACAACGTAATATTAATTTTGATGGTTGTAGTAAGTGAGCACTGATCAAGGTCCCCAGACTAAAAAATAAATAATAGTTTAAAAACTAAAAAATACGCTTTAAAAGCAAACCAAACTAAAAATTTGAAAATAATTGTAATTATTTTATTTATTTATTAACCAGGAAATAAAATGTTAATAAAATCCAGTAATCAATATTCATTTTACACGCTGTAAAATTCGCATAAAAGTTTTCACTTGTATTGTGTGGTCATATAAAATATGCACATCCAATTTTTTTTTTTATCATTGATTGCCTTGTTGAACCGGTTATATTAATTAAATGAACAAGACAGGCAATGGTTTTTCGCATTAAAAAAATGAATAAGTTAACTTCAAAATGAAATAGATATAATAAATCAAATAGCCGTCTCAAAAGAATAGAACCACAATTTGATAGATGTAATAATTAAGGGTAGTTGAACACTTGTATTTCGGCCATGTTAAATTTCAACTATAGGTGTATCTCAGAAACTACTTTACACAACAGTGAATCTTTTAGACCTTTTTTAATTGGTTAGTATGGAGTACACTGAATTAGAATTTTAATCTGAAATCTCAAAAATTTTCAAAATAGTATTAGAAATAAAATGTTTTTTTAAATGTATTTATAATCGGACTAGTGGACCCAGCAATGCTTAGCTATTGCTTGATTTAATTTTAAGGGTAGTTGTTTCATTTCATTACTTTGACTTAAGTAATTGAATTATTGCAAATGGTTTTTTTTTGTCATTTAAGAATAATATTATCCAAATTTAGATGTATAGTTTGTAGGAAGTTAGTGCAATTTATTTGTATTGTATAGTGTAAGCTACCCCATTTCAACCCCCTTAGATTGTAAAGTATAAACACTCCTGACATTAATATGGATAATCTGTGAAATCAATTTAATATTTTTTTGGGTCTATAGAGGACAAAGAAATATAGAAACAAAGATATAGAGCTCTATTAATATCAGGAATAAGGATGTTGTATATCCATAGGAGTAATGATAGACCTATGAATAAACTGTGAAATTTTTTAGTCAAATAGGTCGAATAGTTTTTGAGTCCATACAAAGAAAAAATAAATAATCATTAAAAAAAATCACTTGTCCTGAAAATAGCAATAGGCCTATTCAGTTTACAAATTTAATCAATTTTCTATTTGATTTAATAATGAAGGTTTTTTGTAAGAAAACAATAAAGTAATTCTATAAAAACTAAAGGTTATAACATATGAAATATCTAAACTATTAATGCAACACTGCTTACCATACTATCGTAGATATTAACCAACTAACCTAAAAAATAAACATATTTATTATTAATGTTTTATTCTGGTTGCTATGGTAATAATTCGAAACGCTTTCAAGAAACGTGTGTTGATTTTATAGGCCTAACCTAAAATTATGTTAAACATTTGGTCCAAATCAGCTGTTTTATTAATAATGTGTAACAATAATTATGTTAAATTATAATAGATGTTTGAATTACATTACAGTTTATTAATTTTTTCCTTTGTGTTTGTCTTTATTTTGTTAAACCAACCTAAATCAAGTTGTTGGTTGTGAAAAATAATTAACTAATTCTATTATGCTAATTTGATTGCTATGGTAATGAATGTAAATGTATTAAAAAAACGTTATTTTAGTTTAATATAAACAGGCCACACCTAGAATTGCTAAGTACTTGATACGAATCAGCTGTTTCGTCTGCTTATGGGAGTGATAAATTTTCGCATTTTCTACCGTTTAGATTAAACATTTTGCAAAATCCTTTCTTAGTGCGCCTCTACATTATTGGACGGATGTACCAATATAGATTAGTAGATTTTAATAGATTAGATACATATATAAATTATCAAATGAAATAAATAAAAGCGACCACGTGAGATAGTAACAATTGCATGACATCACAACTCAGTTTTACATGTGGGTAGTTGCGTTAACAGCAGTCTAGGTGGCAATGGGCGAAATCACAGCATTGTCATCTAATGTGTTGCCAGAACTGAGTGTTTTTGGCTTTTATAAATCAGTTACGTTGAAATCTTCCTTTTCTAGTCTTGAAATCAAAAATTAAATCTCGCACACTCCTAGTTAAGTATAGTAAGTAAACTCATTGTTCACAATATTCCATGACAAAGTGAAATTACACTTTCAAGAGCAGCAGAAAGCAAATTAATATCATGACCAAACTCTGCTTGTAATTTCCTGTGTTTTTATTATTACTTTTATTTACACAGACTTATTAAAACTAAACGGTTTTGGGATTTTGTAAACTGTAGACTTTTACCTTCCCTGCACGGAAAAATATATATTTTTTAACCCTGGAACTGGCAGAAGGTCTTGCATGACCCTCTCTCAGGCACAGAACGCAACAATTTCGAGCATTTGCGAAAATTTGCATAATCGATAATTTAACCCACTTAGAATCATCCAATCGTAATAAAACTGGCACCAATGGAAAAGAAATTAATTAAACTTTAATTTTTGTATTTACAACTTTTTCGTAAAACATGTATTTAGATACGTAATCATCGTTTTAAAATATGCATATTTTGCAATAGCTATATTACATACGTAATCATCGTTTTAAAATATGCATATTGTGCAACAGCTATTACCGCACGCGAATCTGCATACAATTGTACTGTTATTTCCCACTTCTTCAACGTTTAAGACCGTCTACACTAATATTTCTTTGGCAATTATAACAATACCATTGGATTCGTCAAGATTTTATCTTTCTGTTGGTGTCTTCCAATCAGATGTCACTGTAAAATTACTATTTTTTTCAAGAATTACTGTAAACCCTTGCGATTGGACGTTTCTCAACCAATGAAACAGACCATTTGTCAATCGATATTAAGAAGGCACTGCCTTATGTTTTGACAGATTTCTTTACACCATTTTGTAGAGAACAGTTTGATCTTTCTAACGGTGGGAAGTAAACTAGAAATAACCAGTTTTTTATTTGTCTACACAGCAGTGAAAAGTACATAATTAGAGCGGTCTGGTGTGACCTTTCGCGCCTTCTTGTTCCCACGTTATTTAACGCACCCTTCTTGTCCGACCTTTATCGAAGGCAAAATGTCATTAGAGTGATGTCATTTTGTTATTCAAATAAATATAACTCAAACACTTTTGTGAACTAAGGAAAGACAAGTATACCGTTCTTTTCTTTGATTTATCCTCTACACTTTGTTTCATTTTCATAATATGAATTAATATGAATTGTTTAATATTTCATTTTTGGGCAAAGCATATATTAGTAAATGATGTTACAATCTAGGCCTAAGTTTGTTACCAGTCGTGTACTTGGAACATAAAAACTGTTTTTTTCAAAATAAAAAATTTGAAATTGATAAATGTTTTTATACAGTTCTATTTAGAACTAAATTACGAAACTTTTTTACGCTTACGAAAAAAATACAAAAAAATGTTTACTACTTGTTATAGAAAGTAAACTAAAGTTGAACTTTTTCCTTTCGTTACTGAACATTTTTTGTTTCTTGAGCTAATAACTTTTACTATTTCAAAATAAACTAATTTTTAGTGGCATATTTGAATTCTTTGAAGTTTTTTCTACAAAAAAGCTATTGAACACTTTTGGATTGGGGTTCATTTACTATTTTTGGCGATTTTTTAAAAATATGCTTGCAAAACGCTAGAAACGGGCTGGCCAATTTTAGCTCTAACCATGCCAGTTCTAGGGTTAAATTATACAAACAAATACTTAGCGTTGTTTCCATTTCTTTCAAATTCAATTATTACTTATCTTTATATATTTGTTAAATTATCCTACCGTTTAATAGTTTACTTCTAAGGAATTTCACATGTATAGGCTACTAAATATTTATCATTAATTCTATCAAGCTTCCTCTTTACCCTTTCCCACTCTTTTCTTCTTAGCGTCAAGATACGAATTGGCATACTTATAAAAAATTCTAATTAATTACGTGAAAAAAGTCGAATTTTGTTACTTTACAATCAAAATTGGTCGAATTTCGACCACATCAGGTACTAGTAGTAATTACTACAACTAATTGTTAAAAAATGCTTTTTAAACTCACCAAGTGATATAGCGTAGAGCTTTTTTGTACTTTCTTATGGCATCTGTTAACTTTCCATCTTTGTAAAACTGATTTCCTGAATTTTTGACAACTGTTGTTACTTGGATCACGGAGTCTTCCTGTAAAACGGAAAGTCAAATTTGAGATATAACAGAAGAAAAAGTATTTAGATAAAAGTGTCTGCTACCTATTGGCCTTGGCGTATTGTGAATATGTTCACTTTGCAGGCCAACTTATTCCGATTCTTGGTCCTATACTTTGATTTCCAGGAGTGGCACTTATATATCTCATATACAATCAGGCATTGTGGGCGACAGAAAAAAATAAGGGATTGTTAGGTACCTTTAGACGCATAAAAATACATTTAAAATAAAAACAGTTTTTCAAACAAACGTGTAACCTATTGTATCCATACTGACTCAAGCCCTAATGCACCCAGACACGTGTGCCTACTCACAAATCATCTTTGAAATCCAAACTTAAATCATTTATCCAACAAAAAACACCATTTTAATGTGTAAAACCGCAGTCAACCAGTTGATTTTATGTCACGGCAATTACATAGCGGATAACTTCTTTCACGACAACTCATTCTGAGAACCACAAGGCGCAGAACCATAACCGATGCTATGTCGCCAAGAAATCATAGACGAACAACCAGCATCGAGATACTATTTTAGAATGAGATTCGAAACACAAGCCAAGATGCAGTGACACTGTTTTCAGAGACGCTAAGGACTCCAAGATGTTAGGACGTATTGTTGTGTAAATACAGTGAATCGATGACATTATTTGAATACTTAAATGTACTATGAATTTGGTAATATAAATCTAAATAAATTTTTAATCTTTCTTAAAGACCAAAGAATATTTTAAATTACTACAGTTGAACTTGGTAATAGCGTCAACGAAGGGACGAAACAAATGTTGACGCTACGTCCGAGTGATGTTATAAAGATGTACCACCAGCAAATCATATT
>JAGFPH010002655.1:132463-144841 GCA_018207615.1 Philaenus spumarius | reverse complement strand
CTTTAGTAATTCAACGAAAGGAAGGGATTAGGTGGCACGACTCATACAGTGTTTAGTCAGTTATCAGTGACCTATTCATACACTTAACTCTTGTGCGCTGATACCATCGTTAGTTCTAACTAGTGACTATTCGTGTTCATCAGGTTCTTGTGAATGCAAATATGTCTCTTGGTAAATGTGTTATTGTTTTAATGTTTAGTTAAATATTTTCTTTATATCATTAATATAATATACGCTAGTAAATAAGACTATGCCCCAGAATGACTCAACAACTTCATTTCAACGTCGTAGTCATAGACGATGGTTGAAACTAGTTACGCATCCAGATAATACTTTGGATTGACTGACGGAGTGCATTAAGACATTTAAACTGTTATACAGGGTGGACCAGCTAAAGTGTAACAATAGCTAACTTTTAAAATACGATTCGGACAAAAATGTTTAAATAGAACATATGCCCTTAGTTTTTGATACCTTTTGGACTGTGTATACAAATTTTTCACCAAGCGTAAATTGCAAGTCTACTTGAACTTTCTTTACCAAATTCAGTATGACTATTACGTTAACTGATATTGCGGAATTTGTTTCGAACATTGAGCGTGTTCTTCGCAAGTGTAAAATTAACATTTTCAACTGCTATTGATAACTAAATTTAGCACTACATCGGCCAAACCTAGTAGATTTTGCTTTAAAATAACACCTTAACCAAGTCTGTGAGTTACTAAATTTGTTAAGTAGTTATAGAAACACCATTCTTCTGTACAGCACGAATTCGGAGGAGAGCTTAGTACAGCGAACAGAGGCGTTCGTGACACCAACAACTCTCAGTTCTGCATCACTACAGTACCCTGTCCTCATCTAGACGGAGCGCATGTTGTGTTTGGTAGAGTACGTAAAGGCTTGGACGTCGTTAAAGAAATCAGTTATGTTCCTGTAGGTCCCAAGGAAAAGCCGTTATCTGTAAGTGTAAGTGATTTATCAACAAACGGCAACAAAAGTATTTTATAAACAATGCGTGCAAATAACTTATAAGAATATAGCCGTTGGTAAATTGTTGTTTTATTAATAATAATAAATAGGGACAGCTGCATGCACCAACCCATGTCCTTGAACAATTATAGTGAGAGTAATAATTTAACGTACGTAACTAACTTAGTAATTTAGCTTAGTGATAGAACGTTTAATATGAATTTCAAAATTCAGGTGTTACAGTAGGATCTCACTAATCCGGCCCTATATCGGGATTGGTAGTGCCGGATTAGTGGGACATTAGGTACAAAAAGAAAATTAAACATAAAAAATTGTTTATATACTATCATATGTAATATTTAATTACTGTACCTTCCAAAACATGTTATAATATATACAATACTGGAATACGAAACATTATTCTAGTGTGAAGAAAAACAAGAATAAAATGCTTAATTTCTAAAAAGTATAGTACAGTAATGTAAATTGAACTGCTGTATAAAACGTTTAAATTTTAACAGCGAGAAAATTGGCTATGGTTTCTTTTTTTTTTAATTGAAGGAAAGCCTCAGCACGTTTTCCTGCGGTCTCTTTAGTGTTATGCTATCAGATGCGGAAGCACCATTTTCCTCAGCCAACTAGATTCCAGTGGCGAAAGCTTTTAGAGCCGTAAAAGCCTGGAACACACGCGGCGTTTTTGTCCGCCACGGATTAATTGCCATCGCCGTCATATCAACAGTCGCGCGAAGGAGTCTATGTCAGCTGTTGTCAGGATCATCCACAAGATGATTCATTACTCTCGAAGAACGACTCAATTTTGTCCTTTTTCTTTTTTATGTCATGTACTGTGCACGGAAAATGTTGTACTTCTTAGCTAAATTAGATAACTTGTCACCTTTTTCCAAACGTTTTAAAATTTCATACTTTTAATGAAAAGTCAATGTGACGTGTTTACGTTTTTCCAACATTGCACTACATTACACTAATACAATAATACACTACTGATACAAGCGAGCAAACGACGGCACAATGGCTATTTATGTTGTACAGTAAAAACTGACACTCTGACTCACGTACATGCAGGGATTTGAAAAGTTGAAGCGCCAGATTGCTATACGTGCCGGTTTAGCGCACCGCCGGATTATAGATACTGTACTGTATTAATTTATTATTGACGAGTTTGAGTAGAATGAATTTCAGTTTATCATTGATTTTAAATGTACAATAGAACCTCGATTATAAGAGGTAATGTGGACTGAGGATAACACGGACTCTGCCAAAAATCGAGAAGGAAACGTATGGTAAACTGGTGAAATCAAGTCAAAGATGTGAAAACTGTATTATCAAATGAAAAACTAACATTCAAATAAAAATACAAATACAAGTACAAAATGATGAAAAGACATATATAGGCTACAATACATGTTAAAGTTAAAAAAAATATTTCTTGAAGAAATCCGTAAGTGCTTTCTGTTTAACGGAACTCGCTCGATTGTGCACCGTTTCTATTTTTACACTACTGGTTCTAACTGATTTACACTGCATATTGCCATAACACAGCGAGTTTGAATTATATTGAACGACATGACATTTAGTGCAAAAAGCATTAACAAAATTGTATCGATGATTAACAAAGCATTGGAATTACTGTATTGTACAGTATTTAAAAATGATTAAAAACTGTGCGTTTTATTTACCGGGACCGATTTTGACGAAACATTATGTGACTAATATAAGTACAGTACGGTATAGTAGATTTACCCATATATGTGGCTTTCACTTTGCGCGGTTACTTTAGCGCATGCGTCTACCGCAAAACGAATTTCCAAACTTTTATTTTTGATTACCTCGGTTAACCGGATCTCGGATAACCGCGGCTCTACTGTACGTGAGTGAACAGCAATTTTTGGTGTACAAATTCTCAGGTTGGCTGCAATTTTATATTTTTTAAATCATATACTGTATTTACTTATATAATATTTAAAATCACGTACAAAAAATAAAGTAATCTATTTATCTATCTATCTACTACTTCAGTATGGTGAACACGTTTACTTTCTTATTAAAATGTTGATAATTTTGTATATGACTTTATTAATTGAGATTGTTCAATCTCATGATAGGTAGGCTACATAGCCTTTAGAAGGTTTTGTTAGTAGGTCTTTTTACCAGTTTTTGAATATTTTTGTGAAATAATTCTTTACTGGCCATTTTGTCTTAGAAGTATAAATATGTTTCATATGGTTAAAAATTAATAATAAATTCTATATGTTATGTTGACAGCAAGTGTTTTGTATGATCTATTTAAAAATGATGTATTTGTATGATGTTTTTATTGTGTGCAATTTTAAAATGACATTTATTGAAATCACGTGATGGATGTAAGACTAAATATGAATTATTAACCCTAGAACTGGCACCGTTGAAGCTAAAATTGAAAAGCCCGTTTATAGCGTTTTGCAAGCATATTTTTTAAAATTCGCCAAAAATAGTAGATGAACTCCAATCCAAAAGTGTTCAGTAGCTTTTTTGTAGAAGAAACTTCAAAGAATTCAAATATGCCACTAAAAATTAGTTTCTTTCGAAATTGTAAATGTTATTAGCTCAAGAAACAAAAAATGTTCAGTAACGAAAGGAAAAAGTTTAACTTTAGGCCTACATAACAAGTAGTAAACATTTTTTGTATTTTTTCGTAAGCGTAAAAAAGTTTTGTAATTTAGTTCTAAATAGAACTGTATAAAAACATTTATCAATTTCAAATTTCTTATTTTGAAAAAAACTGTTTTTATGTTCCAAGTACACGACTGCTAACAAACCTAGGCCTAGATTAAAACGTAATGTACTAATACATGCTTTGCCCAAAAATGTAATATTATTATAACAAAGTGTAGAGGATAAATCAAAGAAAAGAACGGTATAATTGTCTTTCCTTAGTTCACAAAAGTGTTTGAGTTATCTTTATTTGAATATCAAAATGACATGAATCAAATGACATTTTGCCGTCGGTAAAGGTCTTACAAGAAGGGTGCTTTGAATTGCGTGGGAACGACAAATGCCGGCCGTTCTCGCCAGACTGTCCTAATTATGTACTTCCACTGCTGTCTAGACAAACAAAAAAACTGGTTATTTCTAGTTAACTTGCCACCGTTAAAAAGATCGAACGATTCTCTACAAAATGGTATCAAAGAAATCTGTAAAAACATATGGAATTGTAGGCCTTATCTCTGTTGACAAATGGGCTGTTTCATTGGTTGAAAAACTGTCCGATCGCAAGGGTTTACGGAACTCTTTTGAATTAATCCTGTGAAATAGTGACATCTGATTGGAAGGCACCATTGGAAAGGTAAAATCTTGACGAATCCAATGGTAGCTTTATAATCTCAATAGAAATACTTGTGTAGGTGGTGTTGCCCGTTGAAGAAGTGGAAAATAACAGTACAATTGTATGCAGATTCGCGTGCGGAACTAGCTGTAGCCCGATATGCATATTTTAAAACGATGATTACGTATGTAAATATACGTTTTACAAAAAAGTTGTAAATACAAAAATTAAAGTTTAATTCATTTCCTTTCCAATGGTGCCAGTTTTATTACGAATGGATGATTTTAAGTGGATTAAATTATCGACTATGCAAATTCTCGCTAAGGTACGAGCGGGTTGCATTTGCCCTCGAGAGGCTGCAGTCTGCCACTTTGAGGGTTAAGAAATTTTAGAAAATATTAGTTATACTTATTAAAGGTAGTTTTTTTTAAATTTTTTTCGGACATTTGCCATAAAAAATATAATAAATAACGAATATGAATAAACTCTCATTATCAAATGAAAAGGTAAAAATCATTTCATCACCCAGCTAAACCACTGTTGGGAGTTGAACGAATTTCCAAAATTAAGTTTATTTGTTTTAAGGTTCAAACCAACTATTTGGGAAATTGGTACACTCATGAAGGCGCTGAATAGCTGCCTGTGTGTACGAAATATATTAGTAGAATTTGTTTGCACCTTAGTGGATTTTGACCGAGTATTTTTATGGTAATTTAAGTTATGATCGATTTTGGGAGCACCAGGCGTGCTGTTAGGTCGTGTAAAAAAACAAAATGTGCAGAATAATCTCATATATTTATGTTTCAGATAAAACCACTAAAAAACTTTCATTCTAGTACACAAAATCTAAAAAAAATAAAAATGTTTTTCTGGTCAAAAACGTGCATCCGGATTTTTTGGATTTTTTGGCTAACGAACTTGTCTTGGAGCGTCTTGAAAGACCAACAAGAGACGTAAAATGTGACCGTTAAGAGTGCAAACACATAAATACATGTATATACAATTTTGTAATGTAACCCCAAAACATCTTCTAGCGATGTGGAGCACTCCTAACCTTAGGTCTCACCATAAGAGTCATTTTAATAGCTGATCTTTCATATGGAAATTTGCAAATAAAAACAAACCCAGTACTAGAACTTCATGATGAGATTGGTTACATCTCTGCTATTATATATATTTCACACACAAATAATGACAAATGTGTGAAAAACTATTTAAAAAATATGATTACTAGATTAATATGATTAAAAAATAGTTTGAATTTCTTATATAACCTTTACGAGACAAAAATAATAATCCTATTAGATTATTTTTCACAGACGTGTAGGGTGGCAGACTGTGGAGAGATAAAGTCGGGAGACGACTGGGGAATTATTGAAAACGACGATTTTGTACCGCCTTTTCCGAGCGACTGGGACAAATCTCTGGAAGAATTAAAAGTAAGTATTTGTATTTTTATTTGTCTCGAGAAAATTGTAAAGATGTATCGGACAGATCAATGACTTACAAACACGCAACAACAATTTCCGCTTAAAACAGTTTGTGAAAATTCTTTGTATTTTTAAAAGGTACAGATTAATTCTGTAGTTCACGTTAAAGGAAATACTTGTTGTTATTATAAAACGTTCTTTGCACCTCTTTGAGGTATATACCATAAGGTATTGAGGTATACATCAATGACGTCAGATTACCTACGAAGTTAAATTATACGTACGCTGTTCACTAAGAAATTATATCGAGGGAGGGGCACTCAAGCTGGTAAGAACAAATATTAATCTTCAAACAATCATTGTCAATATCGAATGGGAATCTACGTTAAAAACATTATATAAAATTAATTTCTAAGTCAAAAAAGAAAATAGTTATCTATTCAAAATTTCAATATTAAATTTAAACAACGAGTTGAAAACAATTCTAATTCAGTTGAACTTGGTTTTAACGGCCTTGGCTAATGCGTCGAATCGTTATCTTTTACATTATTATAAACCCCTGTTTTAGCGTCAATAAATATTTTAAACCACTCGGTTGTAACGTCATAAATCTACAAAATATCAATGTCAAACTTTGAATACAGTGTTCTCAGAACTCGAAAAATGTTAGAATTCCCCCTTTCCTTTGATTTTGGGCTGCCTATTTTCTCCCCCCTCAGAATCAAGCCGCGAAATAAACAAACTACGTATTTTTTTCACACGTAAAACCTCCGGCGGGTCCTCCCATCAAAGTTGGTAGAGGGAGCGGGTTCTTCTACAAGCAACACTGCTAACTCTCCCACCCCTCCTATGGAACAATACACGCGTTACGTGGTGACAGTTGTGTGCTGCGTGTAACTAAACCCATGTCCTTGCTGGGAAAATATTCGGACACTACAAAAGCGCAGCGAGACTCAATCGTATAGCCTAGCGAGACATTTGCGTAGTTGTGATCAGACAGTTGTGTGTGTCCCCCTCCCCACAGTAATGTTGAGACTTAAAAATTTTTGCGTATTTTTTAACACAGTAAGTTAATGTTTTAATGCATACTGTAATTTTAGTGTTTTTAATACAGTTTGTTAATACATGTATTTACTCATTAAAACTTTACACATTAACCAATGTTATATAATTTATAATTGTAGGTAACTTCAGCTCCAATTATCGGAACCCTACTGTACACTAAAAGCAAAGTATAGTTTTCTTTTTAATAAACGTCATGAATAATGTTACCAATAATAGTAATACAGTATAGCTGTTTGTCCTTTCACTCAAGGTAACAAAAATATGATTTGCTGGTGGTACATCTTTATAACATCACTCGGACGTAGTGTCAACATTTGTTTGGTCCCTTTGTTGACGCTATTACCAAGTTCAACTGTAGCAATTTAAAATATTCTTTGGTCTTTAAGAAAGATTAAAAATTTATTTAGATTTATATTACCAAATGCATAGTACATTTAAGTACTCAAATAATGTCATCGATTCACTGTATACACAACAATACGTCCTAACATCTTGGAGTCCTTAGCGTCTCTGAAAACAGTGTCACTGCATCTTGGCTTGTGTTTCGAATCTCATTCTAAAATAGTATCTCGATGCTGGTTGTTCGTCTATGATTTCTTGGCGACATAGCATCGGTTATGGTTCTGCGCCTTGTGGTTCTCAGAATGAGTTGTCGTGAAAGAAGTTATCCTCTATGTAATTCAACTGGTTGACTGTGGTTTTACACATTAAAATGGTGTTTTTTGTTGGATAAATGATTTAAGAGTAGATTTCAAATATGATTTGTGAGTAGGCACACGTGTCTGGGTGCATTAGGGCTCGAGTCAGTATGAATACAATAGGTTACACGTTTGTTTGAAAAACTGTTTTTATTTTAAATGTATTTTTATGCATCTAAAGGTACCTAACGATCCCTTATTTTTTTCTGTCGCCCACAATGCCCGATTGTATATGAGATACTATAAGTGCCACTCCTGGAAATCGAAGTATATGACCAAGAATCGGAATACGTTGGCCTGCAAAGTGAACATATTCACAATACGCCAAGGCCAATAGGTAGCAGACACTTTTATCTAAATACTTTTTCTTCTTTTATATCTCAAATTTGACTTTCCGTTTTACAGGAAGACTCCGTGATCCAAGTAACAACAGTTGTCAAAAATTCAGGAAATCAGTTTTACAAAGATGGAAAGTTAACAGATGCCATAAGAAAGTACAAAAAAGCTCTACGCTATATCACTTGGTGAGTTTAAAAAGCATTTTTTAACTATTAGTTGTAGTAATTACTACTAGTACTTGATGTGGTCGAAAATCGACCAATTTTGATTGTAAAGTAACAAAATTCGACTTTTTTTACGTAATTAATTAGAATTTATTATAAGTATACAAGAGGAAAAGAGTAGGAAAGGGGAAAGAGGAAGCTTGATAGAATTAATGATAAATATTATTATTATTATTATTAGCTAAACGAGAATTTTTAGAAAGATGCGGGTTTTTGTATATGGTAGGGCACATTAAAGGCTACAAATAAGCCAAATTTTATCAAAATCGTTAGAGCCGTTTTTTTATTAAAAAAAAATAACTGATTTTTTGGGGGTTTTTTGGCCAAAAAGGGGGTTGTTTTTCAAAATTGTTCAAAACCCTTTTTCGTGCATCTATACAGGCGTACTGGACATGTCTGGTGCAAATTTGGTTGAAATCGATCGAATAGTTTTCTCTCTAGCTTTGTATACATACAGACATACATACATACAGACAGACATTTTGTAAAAACCACTCTTTTGGACTCAGGGGGTCCCAAAACGGATATTTCCACAAAAATCTCAACATCGATTTTTTTTTGTGATCACTATACTTTCTCTATACTATAGTATAGTGGGAAAGTAAAAATCAATGCACTGTAATGTAATTCAAACATCTATTATAATTCAACATAATTATTGGTACACATTATTAATAAAACAGCTGATTTGGACCAAAGATTTAACATAATTTTAGGTTAGGCCTATAAAATCAACACACGCTTCTTGAAAGTGTTTCGAATTATTACCACAGCAACCAGAATAAAACATTAATAATAAATATGTTTATTTGTTAGGTTAGTTGGTTAATATCTACGATAGTATGGTAAGCAGTGTTCCATTAATAGTGTAGATATTTTATTTGTTATAACCTTTAGTTTTTATAGAATTACTTTATTGTTTTCTTACAAAAAACCTTCATTATTAAATCAAATAGAAAATTGATTAAATTTGTAAACTGAATAGGTCTATTGCTATTTTCAGGACAAGTAATTTTTTTAATGATTGTTTATTTTTTTCTTTGCATCGACTCAAAAACTATTCGACCTATTTGACTAAAAAATTGCACAGTTTATTGATAGGTCTATCACTATCCTATGGATATACAACATCCTTATTCCTGATATTAATAGAGCTCTATATCTTTGTTTCTATATTTCTTTGTCCTCTATAGACCCAAAAAAATATTAAATTGATTTCACAGATTATCCATATTAATGTCAGGAGTGTTTATACTTTACAAATACTACAATCTAAGGGGGTTGAAATGGGGTAGCTTACACTATACAATACTAATAAATTGCGCTAACTTCCTACAAACTATACATCTAAATTTGGATAATATTATTCTTAAATGACAAAAAAAAACCATTTGCAATAATTCAATTACTTAAGTCAAAGTAATGAAATGAAACAACTACCCTTAAAATTAAATCAAGCAATAGCGAAGCATTGCCGGGTCCACTAGTCCGATTATAAATACATTTTAAAAAACATTTTATTTCTAATACTATTTTGAAAATTTTTTAGATTTCAGATTAAAATTCTAGTTTACAGTGAACTCCATACTAACCAATAAAAAAAGGTCTAAAAAATTCACTTTTGTGTAAAGTAGTTTCTGAGATACACCTATAGTTGAAATTTAACATGGCTGAAAAACAAGTGTTCAACTACCCTTAATTATTACATCTATCAAATTGTGGTTGTATTCTTTTGAGACGGCTATTTGATTTATTATGTCTATTTCATTTTGAAGTTAACTTATTAATTTTTTTAATGCGAAAAACCATCGCCTGTCTTGTTCATTTAATTAATATAACCGGTTCAACAAGGCAATCAATGATACAAAAAATTTGGATGTGCATATGACCACACAATACAAGTGAAAACTTTTATGCGAGAATTTTACAGCGTGTAAAATGAATATTGATTAACTACTGGATTTTATTAACATTTTATTTCCTTAAACAAATAGTAGTGTTAAAACCCTCTGAGGATGATGACCATGTCATCGAAATGTACATAAGGGTATTAAACTTAACTTACAATTTAGTTGTTTAGTTATAGTTTTTGCTCCTTGTTTTGTGGTTCGGGTTTTTATTTAAATCAGTGTGATTTTATTTCCTGGTTAATAAATAAATAAAATAATTACAATTATTTTCAAATTTTTAGTTTGGTTTGCTTTTAAAGCGTATTTGTTTAGTTTTTAAACTATTATTTATTTTTTAGTCTGGGGACCTTGATCAGTGCTCACTTACTACACCCAACAAAGTTAATGAGCTCCCGAAGTTTGTGTATATCGTCGTGAATTACCCTGTATATAAAGGTTTCAATGACACCCGAAAGAGTGTTCTGGGGACTATGATCAGTGCTCACTTACTACACCCAACAAAATTAATATTGCATTGTCATCGGTCCTTGATAAGTGTGCAAAGTTTCAAATCAATCCGACGTTTTGAAAGGGGTGAAAATCGCATCGTGTTCTGGGGACCATGATCAGTGCTCACTTACTACACCCAACAAAATTAATATTGCATTGTCATCGGTCCTTGATAAGTGTGCAAAGTTACAAATCAATCCGACGTTTTGAAAGGGGTGAAAATCGCATCGTGTTCTGGGGACCATGATCAGTGCTCACTTACTACACCCAAAAAAATTTATAATGCATTGTCATAGGTCCTTGTTCTTTATATATACTATATACAAGTATATATGTATAAGAAGGTATACATAATCAACACACCGGTCTAAGCAAAAATGTTGCGTTACGTGACGTGATGCGCCGGCGATTTCCCTACAAAAAATACCCAACGTCGCTATAGAAGTTTTCACTTCAAAAAAACATTGTTGTGGTAATAGCGTTAGCAGCATGCACTGTACAGTACACACAATAAGATAGCCAGTCTGATTTTTCATTTGTTAATCTGTTATGTATTGCTATAATAATTGCATGATTGAATGAAGGTGAATAATATTGATTATTTCTTGTTCTATCATCCCATCACTAATACACCTACACCTATTTCTGTGACTTGTTTTACTTCCGAGTTCCGATTGAACTGATATTGTATGTTAATGTGTTTTAGTTTTGATTGTTATTATAATTTTCGAAATAGTTTTATAAATTACTTCAATCTATTTTGTGTGTAAGCAAGTTCCTCCTACTCAATAAGATGTCTTCGGATACTCGTTAAATGAAGCCTACTTTTTTCATACTCGACTGCAATTCGATATAACAGACATCGTTGTCGTCTAACTAGTCCATTAAAATACACCGTAGTTTGGAGATATTCCGTGCTGTATTAAATTTCTTTAGGTTTAATTTTTTGTTAATGTCTAGGTTCAAAGCACATTTAAAAGCCAAGGGGCTCGTAGCCAGATCTGTACTATTTAAAGACATAGAACTTCACTGCAATCTCAATTGTGCGTTGGTAAATGTGAAAAAAGGAGATTATAAGAACGCGTTGGACTACTGCTCCATTGTAAGTTGATATATTTATTTTGAAGATGTTCGTTATTATATTTATGATCTAGAGCAACCGGATATGCTTTTAAATAACTATAGACTGACCGTCAGCAATCCTTTGAAGTTGGACTGACAGTGCACTGAGTAGTGTCGGCATAAAGACATGAATGCGTGGATGTTTATATGTTTTATTGTGCGTGAGTATTGAAAGTGTAATTGTAATTTTGTGTTAAATGTTTGTAATTAAGTGTTTTGATCACCCGACGATGGAGGACAAATGTCCAAAACACGTGTAGTGTACATATATGTGACAGCTTTAATTGAATATAAAACTTCAAAGGATTGCTGGCAGTGATTCTAATAACTATTGTGATGTTTGTTAGTTTAAAAAATATTATATCATTTTAATGTTTTATGCCTTCTGATGCACATACATGTTATAGTACTGAAATTTGAATTTATCACCTTTCAATGTATATGTCTCTTGTTAGGGGTGAAATTACGCCCTTCTGTCCGGGTTCAAAACATGAAGAAAACTATTTGTTAAGGTTGGTTGGGTTGAGTTCAATGAATGATTAGTACACCATCTGGTTTAAGTATCACTAGTGGACCGGGCAATGCTTCGCTATTGCTTGATTTACCTAACCTAAAATTATATTCAGTTTTTGATCCAAATCAGTTGTTGATCAAAATCAGCTGTTGATCAAAATCAGCTGTTTTAAGCTTTTCATACGAACAGCTGTTTTTTGTGCCCCTGATAAAATCAAAAGAAATCTTTCTTCTTCTTCCTTAAGATTAACATGGCAACTTTGAGGGCCACTGGGGCGAAGCCCTTAACATACATTG
>JAGFPH010002655.1:100348-132453 GCA_018207615.1 Philaenus spumarius | reverse complement strand
CATGGCAACTTTGAGGGCCACTGGGGCGAAGCCCTTAACATACATTGAGCTCATTTTAAGGGAAGCAAAACTTCAGAGTGAGCTCTGTAAAATGACACCAAAAACATAAAAATCGGTTAAAAACTCTAGGAGGAGTTCTACTCACAAAATAACCCCTAGCAAATTAATTATGTATATATAGATTAAACTAAACAAAACTATAGCTTAAAAATAAACAAAGTACCAAATTTTACAAAATATTCAGTCTACTACAGTGAATGGTCACTAAAAAATTTATTTATGTTATAATATTATTTTTCGACTAACATTTTTTTTACAGTATCCTTAAACTTTCTACATGTAAGCCTCTTTACCCGATTTGGTAATTTAATGTAAAGTTTTAAGCCCATATAAAAAGGAGTGTTTTCATACAACTTCAAAGCCTATGAATGGGATACTGGAGCTGTTCTCTAAACCTTGTATTGTAACAATGATCAGTTTGGCCATCATAAAAAATATTTATCTGTGTATGCACAAAAATAAGACATTTAAAAATATACATTGATGGTAGTGTTAAAATTTTTAATTTTTTAAATACTGATTTACACGACTTATTTATGTTTAAAAACATCATAGTTCGAATATATTTTTTTTAATCCTAAAAATAGTCAATGCCTTTGATGAATCTCCCCGTAATTCAAAGCCATACTGCATCAAAGAGCAAAAACAAGCATGGTAGACATATAACCTAATTTTTAAGTCTACAGATTCTCTCAAAATGAACATCTGAAAACAAATCAAACTTAATTTCTTGCTCAATTTTTCAATGTGTAGCCTCCATGTTAAAGTATGATCAATATTTAAACAAAAAACTCTACAGTATTGCTAACACCCACAAGACTGCCTACAAACAATATGTCCCTATCAAATGGTTTTCCATTTTTTAACAACCAATCTCCCTCGCACAGTTCCATAATCAACTCGTACAAGACCGTTACATTTCAATAATAATAATTTCCAGCTTTAAAATTATAAAATATATTAAATAAATTATAGGTTCATGAGACTGCGGAAGTACTCCTATGAATTGCGGGTGCCAAAAATGAAAATCAACAAAGCGTGATGACTGATTATAAAAGTTCACTCAAACATGTTAATAATGTTTTGTATATATATAAACAAATCATTTTTATGTAAATGCATATATATATATATATTTACATAAAAACTCAAGTATTGGTTTTAAAGAAAGGAAATTTAATTTTAAAAAGAAAAAAGAAAAATGAAAAAGATATATTTGAAATTTTGGCAAAAAATTCATTAAATATTAAAAATTAGAAAATTGTAATATGCAGACAAATCAAATTATTGTATATTAATTTAAATTGATACTTGAAAATGTCATAGATGCATGGGGTGATCAATGGTTTTTACCTACTACGCAGAACACTTTTCATAGTTCACGGTTAATTAATTTTAAATGACTTTAACGACAATTACAGTCTTTTAACACAATTTGATGGATACTTGCAGTTAATAATACGTCTGACGATCTTAATAGTTTGACGTATTATCTGAAGGTTTCTTTGAGGTGGGAGTTTGCAGTCACCCACGCCGAATATTCTGGAAGTTTCTCAAATCTTTCTTTTGTTTTAAATCACTTGCATCGTTATACCTGATTGGTTCATGCAACTAACCAATAAACTGATCTGTTTTAAAATCAAATTTATTTGTCTGCAATCAAATATTATTTTACATTTAATTGTGTCCGCATCTAACCTTTTATAGATTTACAATAAATCTATGATTTATTTGAAATTAAGACTTTCTATAATGCTTGCACGGGAATAGCATTATAGCATTATTTTTTATTGCGTTACACAGCATTAAATTTCTTTTAAACTCATAATTCTACTGTTTGTAAAATGTGTTTTTATATTTTCAGGCTTTGAGTATAGACAGCCAAAACGTGAAAGCTATATGTCGTCGAGCACAAGCAAATTTTGCGCTGAACAACTATGATGTAGCTCTGGATGATTATACATCCGCATTAAAACTCGTTCCAAATGATAAGACTATAAAGAACGAAATAAAACGTGTAAAAAAAGCAATGGCCGACTACTCGATTCGTGAAAAGCAAATTTGTGCTCGAATGATTCAATCGCTTTAACTTATGTTTATAATATATATTTATACTAAATCGAGTTACAATGATCTATATTTTTATCTATAAAAGAAATTTACAGTAGGTATAATATGTAGTATTAATATATTGAAGTGGTTCAAAAATAAACAAAATTTTGTTTTGTTTTATAAATAAAATGTTCAATTTTACATTCAGTGCCAAATTTGATCATGATTTAAGTTGCAACTTGTGATACACAAGCAAGATTTTTGTCACACAGAGTGTAGAACTTAGTTTAATTGTTTTTGATGTGTATGTTTAAAGGGTATAGATTTGCCAAAATAGAAAACAAACGGTTTATAAATTTGACACAAATTGTTTTAAAATTGTATAGCAATGACACGACTAAAAAAACTGTTTTTATATTCATTACTGTTGCACAAAATAACTAAATAGCTGATTCATACCACCACAACACAATTTTGCTGAATAACACAATTTTAGGCTAGGCGTAGAATACAATGTTTGTCATTACCATATCAATCAACTTAGCAAAATTTAGGAGCAATTAATAATTGTAACAAAATAAATATAGGCCTAAGGTCAAGTTTCATATCAAATGAAAGTACTATTTGAGAAAGACATTTTCCCACGACCATTTAAAAAAAGGTGGCTCTGTTTCGAAATTACCATTTCATTTCAAATTTATAACATTTTGTACTTGTTAAAAAATAACAGAATTGTTTCAGAAGCTCTGGTTATGGTTATTCTTGCAGCTTTTTTTTTTAAATAAATTAAATAGAGAGCTTGATTAATAAGCCTTAAGGCTCGGCTCCCCAAATTCAAAACGGCGAAGTTGGGTACCAATTTCAGTGTTAAATAACCAAAACATACCTTCACTATTAAGCATATTTTTGAGTTGTTTTTGTAAAAAAACAAAAGCTGTATTTTTTTCCTTGAAGTAGAATAGATTGTGGGTGTTGATTGCTAAGGTTTTTTTGCAATATCTCTTTTTGCAACTGAGTAAAAAATTAATAAAATTTACTATTTTTTACTATTTATATCATACGTTTATGAAAACAATAAAATGGGTTTTGAAAATGTATTTAGCAATCAACATCCGCATATGATAGTACTTCAAAATGAAACCAAATTTTTAAATTTATTCCACGAATTAACAGAAAAAAATTACTTATTCTGTAGCATTGCTCTTATGGGAATTAGATTCAATATGGCGGACAGGGAAGCGCCCCCTTAAGAGGCGTTTACACGAGCCATAAGAATTGCAGATTGCTGATAATATAACCAAACAATTCTATCCGGCAATATTTCCGGCCACGCGGATTGCGGCCAAATGTTGATCAACATTTCTGGAAATATTGCTGAACAATATTTGCGGCAATAGATTATTGGAAAGAATTGTTTAAACGGGCCACACTTGTGCCAGTTGAGCGTATGAAACTGGACAGACATGAACTAGTGGAAATCAGAGCAGTTTTCCTAACGCTGCGATCCGCGATGAAAAACCAGGGGGAAAAGAGAAATTGGTATGTGTGGATGCGTTCAGTTTGAAATATAAACGAACTAATTCTGAAAATTTAACTCGTGAACTGAATTATCTCTTAAAGAATTTAACCAGAATGTCAATTCTATTGAATATCCCTTGAATAAAATTGGGCCTAGAATCGGTAAGATCGATCCCAATAAGTATACCAATTACAACCATACCATCCTTCGATTTCTGGCTACCGGTGACTCATACAGAAGTTTGATATATCTCTTCAAAGTGCACTGCTCATCAATTTGTGAAAGACAGGTTCATCTGTTAAAGGGGGAGCAGGAAAGAGTGATTGAAAGGGAAGCACATGCAATATCCTCCAGCCACTCTGAACAACACCGGCAACCCCTCGGCGAACATCCTGTAACTGTCCCAGCAATGTTCGTAAATATTTCATCAACATTTCTGTATACTGCAGTAACACTATCGGCAACACTATTGCAGTTACAAAATGCAGTAAAACATTCCCCGTGTAATGGCCCTTTTAGGATCTGCATTTGCATCTTTTTAAATGTCTTCATTTAAAAAATACAAAGCTATTCTGATAATTTTTGAAGGCCCTGAACAATGTTTATTACAGAAAAAGAATTATTTTTTAAGTCTAATTTCACTAAACATACTCGTTAAAAACTACTATTGTAATCTAAAACACTTGTTAGAAACACAAAACGGTCCTTTTATTTGTTGAAGCCATTTCAAAGACTGAAAACTTGTTAACAAACTCGGACCAATTTAAAGGTTGGCAGATTAGGACGTACCATCTGGATTTGCAATGCATGATTTGTAGCAGGCGAATTGATGGACCCTGTTGGCTAAAAGTGAAAACAGAAACCTAGATTGAAATTCAAAACCAACCAAAGCCGTATAGATATGTCTTTCATATTTTTACGGCTTTAGCATGGAAGCTTACCAAGTACCTCTTGTTTAGAAGCTAATTCTTTACAAGTAGTCTGAAAATGGGTTAATAGGCTACCTTTCTTTAAACCAAAGTAAAGATTATTTTTAAAAATAGTAATCGAAATTTACGTTAAGAGCCTTGTTTATGTTTGAACCTCTTTGTATTATTATTTATACTATTTGTGAAGTTTAGTTCATGATTTAAGTATTTTTATACTAATTATACATTTTTATTTACGATTTGTTCGATTAAGAATAGTGTTTATTAAAAAACACATTTAAAAATTTTTCTTAACATATTTACTAAGCTGATGATGACATGGGAGTATCAGAAACCAAAAGCCGGAACTATATTCTAACCTCTGCGACTAAACTTGACCGATTGCTTTAAAATAATAGTTAAGTATTTAATTTAGTCATTAAAGCCTAAGGATCAGTTTTATAATTATTATAAGTATTTTTTATTTCAAAACGTGAATTTTGTTTTCCTTAACTATTGCAAGTTCGGTCATTCGCCCGTCGTCATATAAAAACTAAAACATTAAACGCAACTTATAATTCACTATATTTAGAGGCTCTTATGAACTGTAACAACCTCCAACTGGATTTAGTTATGTGTTTTTTTTATTTGATTTTTTTACAACAGAACTCTTATACTTGTAATGTATAATTACTTCAAGTTCATACAAGGAAAGGTCAAAATATCTAGCTTTTTAAATGCAACCCTACAAGAATCACGATGGCCTAAACGAGCCATAATTATTGCTGCTTGCTTTTGTAAACTGAAGACCCTTTGGGACATTTGCTTTGTTGAATTACCCCTCAGAGCAATTCCATAATTTAGGCGAGAAGAGAATAGACCAAAGTATGCTAATTTTATAATGTGTTCTGAACAGAACTTTGCCAGTGACCTGAATAGAAAAACCCCTCAACATAGTTCATTAATATGCTTCACCCAAGACAATTTGCTGTCAAGGATGAGTCCTAGAAACTTTAACGGTGTTATAATTATATTAGAATATCACTGTCCGTTATTTTGTATTTAAAACTGGTTTATTTTGATCTCTTTAAGATCATTAAAATGTCACTTGTCGCTTTGAAAATGAAAAAGTTGGACAAATTTCTACGCTTTTAAACGGAGCACTCTACTCAGCAAAAAATTCGACGATTACTAAAGCTAAAATAATATTATACACCTCTAATATGATTAAAAAAATGTCTGGTATGAAAATGAATTTCAATTAAATTAGTATGTATTCCGGTGTCCGGCCTTCACTCTAATAACTGCAATACTAAGATAAACAACAGCAAAAAACATTGTTTCTATTTTAAATATTTTCTGTCTTTTTAATTTGTAGCAGAACGTAGTGGAAATTTGGGCTTTCAAAGTTTTTCCACTTGGACAGTTTTTCAGCTTACAAAAAATCCGGCAGACAAGTTTCATCTTACTTATATAAAGCTAGGCGGTAACACTGATTCATTGACATTAATTATTAGGCACTTCCCGTAATCGGACTCCCTTCAACCTTATACTTGAATTAAAGCTCTCGACGAGAAACTTTTGGGAAAATTGCCAGAAGTTAACATTTTTTAATTTTGGAAGCACCTTTTGGGCGGGAACGATTTTTTCGATTTTTAAAATTTCTTCATTTTCCCACTTTGAGCGCATTTAGCAAGAAAGCGGTAAGAGATAGCAAAAAATGTTAAATACAAAAGTTGTAGAAAATTTAATTTCAGACCAACGATTTTTCATCAGATTTAAGATCCAATCATCCATTTAGCCACTATTCATCCGAGAATGGAGGGTCCGCCAAACGTCCTTAAAGCTGGACGATTTCACTGATTCACTGACATTAATTATTAGGCACTTCCCGTAATCGTACCCCCCTCGACCTCATACTTGAATTAAAGCTCTCGACGAGAAACTTTTGGGAAAATTGCCAGAAGTTAACATTTTTTAATCTTGAAAGCACCTTTTGGGCGGGAACGATTTTTTCGATTTTTTAAATTTCTTCATTTTCCCACTTTGAGCGCATTTAGCAAGAAAGCGGTAAGAGATAGCAAAAAATGTTAAATACAAAAGTTGTAGAAAATTTAATTTCAGACTAACGATTTTTCATCAGATTTAAGATCCAATCATCCATTTAGCCACTATTCATCTGAGAAGGGAGGCTCCGCCAAACGTCCTTAAAGCTAGACGATTTCACTGATTCACTGACATTAATTATTAGGCACTTCCCGTAATCGGAACCCCATCAACCTTATACTTGAATTAAAGCTCTCGACGAGAAACTCTTGGGAAAATTGCCAGAATTTAACATTTTTTAATTTTGGAAACACCTTTTGGGCGGAGACGATTTTTTCGATCAACTATGTACAAACGATCCAAAGATTAACTAGATTCTTTAGCGAATTTTCCAACTGCGAGCGAAGCGAAGCAGCCATCTGAGGCCGAAGGCCGAGGCGGGGTTGGGACGCGAAGCGTCCAGGGGCAGAGCCCCTAGTTTAATATAGAGTTATAAAATCTAAGTATAAAATAAAAACATTTGTGTACAGAGAATGTGTTTAATGTTTTGGCTTTAGTTGCGCCTTTTCAAAAAATACTACAGTATAAAAAAAACTTAAATCATGGGCTTCTTTAGATCTAAGACTTGATCGGTACATGTTTCCTACTAAAGGCACAGTATACATCTGTTACTTATGTAGTTTTCTACTGTAAGTTAAAGTCATTAGTGATTAAATTAAATATAGTAAAATTATGTTATTGAAGTATGGCAGTCGCTTGATGGCAGTTTTTCCATTACTTTTATTACAATACATAAAATAAACGGTATCAGTTAACTGACACAAACTTTCTCCCAACTTACTGTAGTCAAAATAATATTGTTTTCAATCATTTTATTTATTACTTTTTAGAAAAAACAAAAAAATAATATTCTAACTACGTCAATCGTATAAAAAAATTTTTGTACTAGATCGCGCGACTTTTGAACTACTGGCCGTGATCGCTACCATGGTGCTACCCCGTGCGGCCGCCGCCGCGATGCTAGATTGACAACATAAACTTGTTTATTTTTAAACATTTCCCCATAATTATAAAACGCCGAAGTTTTGATAAAAGCGGGTGGTGTCATTTTGTTTGGCATCTTAAGCACTATAAATACTGAAAATTTGATCAAAATCGTTAGAGCCGTTTTTGAGAAATTTGCATTTTTGTCGTTTTTTATGGGTTTTTAGGGGTAAATTACCCTTAAAAATTAAAAATTCCAAAAAATGAAAAAAACGCCTGGAGATATTAGGGTTTAGTACCTACATACCAAATTTCATGAAAATCGGACCAATAGTGTCCTCTCTGGTCGTGTATACATACTGACAGACTGACAGACAGACACCACTCTAAAAACACTTTTTTGGGTTCAGGGAGCACCAAAACAAAAAATTCCACTAAAAATATTTTTGGGTTCAGGGAGCACCAACACAGATAATTGCACTAAACCATTTTTTGGGGTTCTGGGAGCACCAAAACAGATAATTCAACTGAAAATTCAAATTCGAACATTTTTACGAAAACAATACTTTCTCCATATACTACGTATAGGGTGGAGAAATTAAAACAAACCAGAAGATTTGGAGCACTTTAACAACATCTAGGCAAAACAATACGACTTGAATATGTAATTATAACTCTACACAGGAGTTTAAAGGTATTTGAGCAAACAGCTGGTGCCAACTCTAAATAAGCTGTCCTCAATCAGCTGAGCCGTGTATAAATGGACAAATAACACTTTTTGAAACAATTTACAGGCCTAAACTATCTTCAAAATTTTTTTTAAATTTCAGTATTTTCCCCTTTAAGGTCACACTCTACAGATTTATATATAATCATTAAGTGCACAGTTTTTTTACATAATTTGACTTACCAGTTTAAATTTTATATGTGGATAAAATTTTAAACCTGTGCCATCAAGATCAAGACTAATTCCATCTCGAGACTGCCATACTCCATTTTTCTTATTGTAGCAAGTAAAACTATTGCTTGTTATGGGCTTAAATTTTTATGAAATTATATAAGGCCTTTTGGACTGTTTATATTAGGCAGTCTCAACGACTGTGACAAGGAATGTTGTTCAAAGAGTTTTTATCTTTAGCAAAACGTAAAACCAAATAGAGATTTTTGCAAATGAGACTATGTTAAACGTGATTATTGTATTAGCAATTCTAATGAAATATATTTTGTTACTGTATCAAGGTTAAAATCTCATGAAAAATAGTATGCCTTTAAGAAGTTAACATTTATGTAGATAATATGCTGTCATACATTAATGTAGTTGTATATTACATAATATAAGATTTAAATTATATTTATATTGTTATACAATCTAGAATACTTTAATATTGTTTTGTATTCCAAGAGCTATTGGAGAACTCGTAGTTAACAATAGCAGCAGAGTATATTAAGCTAATGTATGTGTGTGTAAATATATTGTAAATAAAGCTTAAGGACAGATTTATTGTTACGGAAAAACTGTTAAACGATTCTATACATTTTACTATCTTGTTTCAAACTTGTACAAAGGCGTGCCCCCATTGTATTGATACATGCAAATTGGCACGGCAATCCATATCTGACTAGTGTGAGTCCAGATTAAAAGAAGCTGCTCGACAAGTGGACTTGGCATTTGTTACATCCCTTTTACACCTCAAATATTTGTTGATGATTCACTGTATTATCATTTTAAAAAGGAACCATCACCTCCAGAGTAGTAGAAAGTTTAGCAAATTAATTTCTAACCACCTGTGCATCGACTGTTCTTCTTCTTGGCATGCTTTGAATATTGTTGAACTCCTGAGATAAAGGAGTTTGTCTCCAAGTTCCTTAAGAAGTTTTAACGTGTGATGGTATGAAATACCATGAAATCTGGAAGCATCACGCCAAGTCCCCTACAGAAATAAAAAGGAAACCGTAGCGATTTTACTGGAGCTAAGCCGCCATGTAAGGAATGGGTCCGACCATTCTTGGCTTCGAGGCAAGCTGTTCGTAGTGCAACCAAAAATGGTGCCATGGGTGAGTGCTCTCCAGGCCAATTCAGGGGCTTCAGCATCTCTGTGTCGCACATGCTGAGGATTGGATTCGTTAGGAAAGAGGATTTGCTAGATTTAGATAGACTACCCACTCTCTCGAAACTGAGTGAGTAGTGTAACACATTGGTCTGGGAACGCAAACTATCTTTTATATTCGGATACAGCTCAGAATTAAGCGTGCCTAAGTAGTCTATATTAAAAGCTCCATTTAAATGATTTCCCTTAAAAAATTTTATAAATAAAGTACGGCCAGAACATTCTTCAGATTTGTAAATATTCATCCTTTTGAGGTGAGCAGCAAGGCAATCTTGATGTATATTTAGGCGGAAATCAGCAGCTGCATATTTTCTTGATTTTTTTTCTATTGGGTTTCCAGTCACAATTTAATTCTCTCCAAACTTAGCCTTCTGCGTTCTTGATTACTTGCTCCTTTTTCTCGCTGTTCTTTTAAGAATAGTTTTTGCAGTTAGGCATATTTATAACTTGCTGAAGTTAGCAACTTTTTTGCTAACTCATCCACTACTCCATTTCCAGGAATGTACCCTCTGATTTGACAAACTCCAGAATGAACCTTTCTGCCTTTTGCCAGAAACTGAAAACAGTTGTATTGCATACAGTTCCATGATATTATGAAAGAGAGAGAATACATTATTGATAACAACGGAAGTGGTTATCATCGTGTAGCATTGTTTCTTCCAGATGTACAAGCTGAAAAAATTTATTGTGTTATTTACTTGGCAACTTTTTAAATTCTGGCAACTTAAATTCGCATATCGCATAAGTAAAATTTAGTTTGCAACTTTAAATTTAACAGGAAGCCTACTAAAGAAGCCTTTCTAGATGAAGAACTCAGTTCCGCTGTTAATCGATGCTTGCAATTATTGAACACCATGATTACGCTAAGGGTATGAAAGCGATTTTGGTTTACTGACTTAGATGTGATAAAAACAGTACAAAATTAACCTAAAAGAAAAAGTCGAACATGTTTGTTTGCTTACGTTTTGAGATTTTTTTTTTTTTGCCACCAAATATCGTTGGCGTTTTAAAGACAGCAGCTGCACAGCATCGCATTCGTCTTGATGTTCCAACCATTTAATAGCAGTTTCGAATGGCAGTCTTCATCATCAGCTTCCGTCTTCACTGTCCAGCGCACAAGCAAAATTTGTGATAGATTCACTGTTCTTTTTAATGTCAGTTATCGTTGAATTCCCAACACCAAACGTCCGAGCTAAGCTTGATCCACTTTCACCTTTTTTTTAATCATTCTACCATTTTAAGTTTGTCAGAAAGACTAAGCACAACACGTTTACGTTTCGCAAAAATTGCACAGCACAGCAAACAACAGTACGGACAGTTAAAACAACAGTGATGTCAGTGACACACATGAGGTTAGGTGTACAGGTGGAAGTGGAACGGACTGGACCCTCACGCGTGTTCGTGTAATGTTGGTGAGGCGTGAATTTGTAATCTTTCGGTTAACCGACTTTTCAAATGACCGGCTTTCGGATAATCGCCGCTCTACTGCACTATAAAGATTTAATTTGATATTTCTCACTCTCATCTCAAAATTACAATTATGATTAGTTCTTGATTCTATTTTCGCTTGTTCCTAAACCTCAACTCGCTCCTTTTTATTGCTCTCGATAATTTGAATTAAAAAACATTCCTTTCTTCCCTGAAAGTTACCCCTCATACGCCCCTCCTGAATAGTATTTCCAATATGGATGCTGAAAATTATGTGAAGCAACTGATACCCGCTTTGCCAATTGGCATTTATCAGCACAAAGAGGACACGTTGTGAATTTTACACATGTGGTTTTTATACAAATTTTACACTTTAAAGAAAATATAACGCAGTATGAGAAAAAATAAACTTTACTGGAGCCTGACAATTAATATAAGTTAGTACATTTAATAAGTTTCAGAACTGTGGCACTTGATAAGTGTCAACAAAGATTGTACCTATGTGTTATGCAAGCAAATGTTGTTGATTGACATTAATAAAACTCCACTAAAACTTATCGGCGGGCTGAAAAGTGCCCATATGAAAAGCATTGCGTACACTTTCCAACCCTATAGGCGGGCGACGAAATAAACTCAATGTTTTTTATAAGGGCACTTTTCCGCCCGCCGGATGATAGGTGGCTCTTTCTGCCCTATAATTTAGGCAGAAAAGACCTCTTAAAGTAGTAGCTGGAGAAAAAAATCATACAGATCTACAATTTTGGAATCCATCTGCTAAATTCCATTCATCATACTATTTTTGTAGACCACTTCTTTTGCTACGTTGTAGAAAGTCTACAAAACATATTATAAAAGATTTTGTTTTGTACTTGCTCATTAAAACGATAATTTGTATCGGTTATTATCAATTTACAAAGCAGCTTGCCTAAACTTGATCAACTTTTCCAGTACCTACTTTAATTTATACTGGCTGTATGAGTTTAAAAAATAATCAACTAAACGTTCTAAATGAATCTACGTATAAAATTTTTGTTATAATTTTTGTTTGTTTTCAATTCATATTATTTTGTAAATAAATGCTAAGATTATTGTTTAAAATAATAATTATACTGTGATAATAATTATTGTAGTTTGCAGCTTTAAAACTTAGGATCTAAGTTCATTTAAAACTACAGTATAATTATTTAAAATCTGCGTTTGTAGTTATAATGCATGATTTATTCATGCATAGTGTATACTAAGATAAAAAGTATAATGTTGCATTATACGATTTATAAGATAATAATAATGAAGTGTGCATTAATTTTAAAGAATTAATTTCTATTAGTATTTCTTTAAATTAATTGTTTGCCTTTGGAATGTTTTAAAGGTTCTATAAAGAGCTTAATTGATTGCTATTTAATTTAATATACAGTATTATTCTATAAATACCTTATTTTTTTCAATCTAGTGATCCAACTTATGGTAGTTCTACACTACCGCGGTTTCAGATGCTTAAGCATCCATCTTCAGGTATGGTATCACTCTTATGACGTCCTTATAACATTAAAAACCATTAGCACAACACATCATTCGTCTTGCAGTGTTGCAGAATTGAGTGTTCATGAACCACGCGCCGGTGCCGGTTGAAATACGGCGTCGAATGTTGTTAGTGTATGTGTTGTAGTAACAATGTTTTTTTAATGTTACAACGATCTAGTAAGAGTGATACCGTACCTGAAGATGGATGCTTGAGCATCTGAAACCGCGGTAATGCAGAATTACCATAAGTTGGATCACTAGACGGAAAAATAAAAATAAGGTATCTATAGAATAATACTGTACATTAAATTCAGTGATCCGGAGACTATCTCACAATGAAAATTTAACATTATTGGTCGATTGCACTAATGTGATATATTATATATGAGGAACTAAGTGGCTTTCTTTGAACGAATTGCACAAACTTGGAACTAAAGAACAAAGAAATTAACTTTATTTTTAAAAAACTTGAAAAAGTATCAAATAAGTTAACGATAAAATATAAGTTAACTTGATAAATATATAATAAAAGAACAAAACAAATTAAAATTAACTAAATCTCACTTTGAAATTAAGGACATTGTGAACTTTGAATAAATTTAAAAAATGTAGCAATTAAAATAACCTTAGCTGAACTTTACATTGTATCTTTAAAAGGAGTTAGAAAATTGATCTTACTTTTTATGATTTTTTTTAAATTTTCCCTGTTGTTGGCCTGTTTTGAAAAACATTCCCTGCTTTTCCTGCTCCAAAACCAATTTCCCTGACTTTTCAAGTCTGTGGGATTCTTGTTTACAAGCACAATCGCTGCACCTACCTTAACAGGACTTGAGCGCTTCGTTAAAACATGTTTTTATTCTGTTATGTCGAAAGTAGTCGTTTATTTATGATTGGTAGCTACATTTATTTAGCTTAATACGGAAATATCGTTTGCCTGAACCGAGTGACTCAATAGTATTGCAAGAGGAAGAGAATGTCCAGTAGAAGTATCCGTGTAAAATGAACGTGTTTTGTTTACCTTACATTTACGTTACGTTTGATGCAGCGATCAATTGTAAAGGAACAAAACTACTTGTGATGTTAGTTAATTTAAATCACAAGATAGAAAGTAATACAATCTTTTAAGAAACAGTCTGTGGCCAAACTTATTCTGCCCTTTCCTAACCTACAGCCGATATGACAACGCATAAATGAAACCATTTTGTTTATTTTATTGTTTAACGTTGTTAATATTTACCCACTCACATGATAGGAAAGGACAGAATAACCTTGTCACCAAAAAATTATAAGAAAACGAAGAGTTCAACTCCGATTATGTTGAAGAGTTTGTGTTTGGTAAACATCAAAACAGGGCTGTGGCAATGACTATAATAATGGAATGCGGACAATCAATGATGGTATTAACGTTTTTTACTCCTAAATTTTGCAACTGATTTTCTATAGGAAAGCCGTGCTGGATTAATATAAATCATTTACCGTTATTTAATATTTGAGACAAATATAAATCGCAAACTTTCTGTTATAATTCGGTACCTCTCCTTTCCCTTTCTAATTTTAAGCCTTGCTATACGAATGCCATGCGCTAAACAAAATGTATGTAATGTATATTGTTATGTTATAATAATAAAACCGCTGTGTTATTTTTTAGTATGCAATAAATGTTATTGTATAAATTATTTCTATAACCTTGTTCATCTTTGAAATTAGTAAGATTATTTTGTTTAGAAATGAAACTATACATTTGGATAGTGAGTTGAGAAATTTATTAAGATAAATCAATAATAATTATCATTAGAAGAAAAAAAATTGTGTACTGGTTTAAAATTTATAAAAAGATACAAGAAAACAAATTAATTTCAGTGGGGCATACACCTTCAACTTCATTAGATATTCATTAAATGTTTGTTAACAGTCAAACTGCTAAGTTCAGGGCCGGATTTAGCATTTTGGCGCCCCTAGGCCCAATAATTTTTCCGCCCCCTAGTCTGGTTAAAGTTACTTCCCCAAAAACCTTTATTAAAAAATTATATCAGGCCTATATGTTAATTGCTTAAACACCACTTCACAATGCAATTTTATCATTGCAAGTTTTTTGAGTAATTTACTTGGTTCTGGGCTTAACAAAATGCTGTCTTAAAACACTTTTAATAATTTTATGTATGAAATAGTGAGCTCATGTTTGTAGGACTGAAACAAAACGATCCAACCCGCAGAGCATTCCCGCAACAAAGCATGGCCATTGCTATGTTAATAACTTAAGTTTTGTTCAATTTAGTCATTTGGGCAAATAAATTAAAAAACTCTGTAATACATCGACGACATCCCTACAACCAGTTCTCCCGTGTTTGATATCAATGTTGTAACAAAGTTGATGCGTAATGTTGAAAAATAGTTTAAGTTTACCAACAATTATTTGTTTCAATGAACTTCAATATCAGAATGATTTTTTTGTAATCAATTCGAAAAATATGTTAAGTTATGGCTATTTATTTTTATTTCTAGACATTTTTTCTCGCGGCCGTGCGCCCCCTGGGAGCTTGCGCCCATAGGCCCGGGCCTATTGGGAAATCCGGCCCTGGCTGAGTTGTAAGCTGATTTGGTTGAGATGCATAGGAGGTTAGTACCTCTCCATTGAAAAAAAACCTTATAAATCATAGTATAATTTTTGCATATGCCTGATGGCATAATTAAGTGATTTCAGACCCTCCAGTTCAAAGTAGAATTAAAGTGTTAAAAATCTCCAAACCAACTTTCCTTCAGGATATTCCGTTCCTCTCAGTTTTCCAACCCTCATCATAGCTAAACTCTAAAATCTAGTTGCACCTATGGTGATAATGTACAGTACTCTACAACCTACAAAAGAATTTTACGTGAGCATAAAGATATTCAATCAACCAAAAAGAAAGCGTACTGCCTTTACTTAGGGTAAATTTTGAAGAAAGTACCTAATGTAGTTGTTATCGTGGTATGATTTCCAAAAAATGTTTGCCTAGTTTTTCATTTCAAGGTCCCTAGACAATAATATAACCATAGTCAAATGAAATGTTTGTACATATCTACCACTTTTTCATGGTCACGTTAACTGCCTTAATTTTAAAGAGATATCTTCTAGACTGATACATAAAATAGAGATGGATATTATGTAATACTTTTGTACGAAAACATTTTGGATACAACCAACACTTACTGCAAAAGGATTACAAAAATGAGGTCACAGGCTAGAAATTCATTACTCCCTTCTTCTTGAGTGGGCGGTCCAATCCTTATGAATGTCAGCGTCAAGGGCTTATTGCACTCGCACATTAATGATGTTAAACCCCTAGTTACCCTTGTCCAGGTCCATAAAAACTCAGTGAATCAATCATTTTCACTGGGTTGTTCTGTCCTTTGTTAAGTTTTCCAAAAGTTTTATAACTCACCTGTTCTAGCACTCTCATAGATCAGATGTTCTGCGGCCACATTTCCTGCATCTTGGATCCCCGGAGAAAATGCCCATTCTCTTCATGCGTTTTCTAAGGTGGCCATGCCCTGCGATTAGAGCTACCACCTTTACATTGCACGTGCTCATCGTAAGGATGACGGATGCAATTTTTCTACATGGGACAAGAAGCGAGAGTTTGCCCATCCTCAAGCCTGAGTTGCATCTTCTGTGCATTAGTCTTGCCCAGCCTACATAGCTGTTGTGTTTTATATGCCACAGAAAGGTACAGGTTCTGTGAATTCAGCAGCTGATGCCTTATTTGCCAACTTATCTACACACTCATTTCCACCTATTCCAACAACGCCACTTCCTTAATAGAAACAATATCAAGGCTGATTAGAATTAAAAATCTTCTAAATATTTATTCATTTTAGATATTTTAGCCACCGGAATAGGGTGTACGGTATTGGAACTTTTATATAAGATTTGAGAATGGTCTGATTAAGAAATCGAAACCGGTCATCCACAAATAAAGGACAAGGAATTGACGTTTTCAAAAGGTACGTACCTAAATTATTATTCTAAATATTACCAAAATGTTTTGCCTGAACCAATCATTAGCGTTAGGGGTTGAAGAACAAAAATGCACTACTCTTTTATTAGACACAGAATCAAATCGATTCAACGTTCTGGATACCGGTATCTAAAATTTTAGTATGAAACAATTTTTCATACAACCAAACCTTTATGCAAGGGATTACCAAATTGAGGTTAGAATAAACATACACTAACATACTACCTTAGTAGACACAATATTGAGCCCATTCTAAATTGTTTTAAATCTTCTAAATATTACCAAAGTTTTTTGTCTGGCACTTTTTTTTTTGCACATTTGCAACCCTTAGCGCAAGGGCCGAATAAATTTGTTTAATTCTTAGCTTATGAAAATAAATGGGAACTTTGAAATCTACCAGTGCCTATAGGCCGAGCCTAAAGGGATTTTTTCAGTAAGCAAATTAGGAAGGTGCTAGATTATTTCTCTTTTTTCTGCATTTGGCAAAAAGTACATACTATGCAAAGAAATAAGTTATAAACATAGACCAGAAGATTTCCATTTACCTTAAAAACACTTGTACAATTCATCTCTTCTGTATTGTATTTTATTTGGACACACTTTCTATGGAATAAGTCGCCACAGTTAGGTTATAAAATTACCATTACTTTTCTTCTATCACATAATAGTTTCTTCACCTTTAAAAAAAAACAGCATAGAAAACAAACATTAAAAGCAAAACTAGAATGTAGATTTTGGTTAGCATTCAAAATACTTTTATATTTATCTTTATTGCAAGACCGATTTAACTAAATGCTAAACATTATGTCACGATACTGTTCAACACTTAGTTAAATCGGTCTTGCACTAATTGTGAAACATGAAAAAGTTATTAAGAATCAATTGCTGGTATATGTGAATAGATGTTTATGCTTTGATTTTTTAATGTAACCAATAAGGCCTACAGTGAAGAACTTCACAAGAGAAAAATACAAGGTACGTTGAGAAAGTAAATTCCGTTTCTATTTTTATCCGCGGCAGAACTGCATGCAGTTTCGTACATCCATTTCCAACACTCAATTTTGAGATTGCTGTTGGTTATATACGCTTTATAGTGCTTGTTTTTGTCGGCATTGATTGAAAATCCCTCCGCTTATGAAATCAGATCTGCGATTCGTTTTCTGAATGCAAAGAACGTTAAACCAATTGACATTTATTGACAAATCTGCGAGGTTTATGGAGAAAAGTGCTTTGAGTGTAGCAACGATGAGTAGATGTATCCGACAGTTCGATGAAGGACGTGATAAAGTGCACAATTAACAACGAAGTGGACGTCCATCTTTGGTTACTGATGAACTGGTTCGTTCAGTTGAAAAGATTAAGGAAAACCGTAAGTTTACAATTAATGCTCTTGCTACTAATTCATGAAATTTTTACTGAAAACTTTGCAAAAATTCCTACGGAACAACACAAAAAACACCGGTTGGGCAGTGCAATTCAGTTTTTGATACGATTTGCGATAACTTTCTGTCTCAGATGGTCTTAGGGGATGAAACTTAGGTTGCTAAGACACCCCTGAAACTAAACAGCAATCGATGGAATGGAGGCACACTTTGTCCCCAACAACACAAAAACCCAAGACAATCTTGACATCTCGAAAAGTCATGTGCACACAGTTTTGGGATAGACGAGGCATTTTACTGGTTGATTTTTTGCTGCGAGGTGAAACAATCAATAAGATGTTTACTGCAAGGCGCTTGAGAAACTGCTATACAGAACAAATGCCGAGGAATGTTTCCAAAAGATGTTATTTTCTTTCATGACAACGCTCGACCACACACTGCGAAAGTGACAAAAAAATTCCTAAAGGACTTCGGCTGGGACGTTTTTAACCATGCGACCTCCATCTCTTTCTGCATCTGAAATCTTTCCTTGGTTGTCTACACTTCAACAACGATGATGAGCTGAAAGAACATGTTACCACATGGTTGAAAACACAGATGGCGACCTTCTATGAAGAAGGCATACAAAAATAGTTTAAGGGTTGTAAAGTTTTGTAAAATAAATTGTTTTCCTGTATATGAACATGATTTCATTTTGTTACCAAACGGAACTTACTTTCTGGACATACCTCGTAAAACGATGGGACATATTCTCCCCTCATAGTGCACGGGAACTAACTATGAAAGTGTTCAGCAAGAGTTCTAAAACCTCATGGAGACAATCAGTTCTTGCTTAAGCAGGTTCATTTGAAATGTCCTAGGAAGAAATAAAGAACTTGGGACAGGATTTGTGGAGGTAATTGTGTTCCTCAAGGAATATATATTACACTCATGGTGATTATTCTGTGAATTGCACAGAAGTATTTCAAAAGCAGACTATAACTTCATCAAGAAACAAATTTACATAAACATAAGTTTGGAAAATGTCTTTATTTAAGTAGCCCAGTCGGTATAGGTTTTAACTACCAGTAATTTGCAATATGGCTGAATTTTTTTTATAAGTACATTAAAGTATGTAGATTAACATAAAAAAAGTTTACCAGTCTATCAATTTCCCAAAGTCGAAAAAAAATCGATTATAATTTTTTTCCCCGATTATCCTTAATATTTCGAGCTGGGATGAAGATAGAGGAAAATAAAAAATACCACCATGTAGGGGAGGTATTTTTCAACAAAAAAGGTCATGTATTTATTTCGTCCGAGCAATGGTTTGTCTGGAAAAAATTCGACAATGCAGGTATGTATTTTGCAGCCGGGGAAATCACTAAAAGGGGACATCTTATTCATATATGAAGCATTGGCTCATTCTAAATTGGCCGAATTTTATTATATCGAATTGAAACTTGACATAGGAGTTAAAATATATATTTTAAACATTTATGCTTAGTCTCAGCTTGTTATCTTGAAAGTGACCCGATCTATTAGTCGATTTCGATTATCGATTTTAGGAGTACCGGACTCACGAACTAATTTCAATCTATTCCAGTTTCATCAATTTTTGGAATATCGACATCAAATTTGTTTTACAAGTTGAGTACACCAGTATAAATATTCTTAGTAAGTATGAACGATTTTTTTCATGTTATTTTTAAAAACGAGGCGCTTGAAAATGGTCTTCTGTTTTACCTATCTCGTTTTAACTATAACACCTTTGGATTCAACGACTCTATTTTCGACATTTTTGAACATATCGATTTAAAAATTGGTACAGAAGTTAAAAACACAATTGTTTTTTGCTATACTTATTTTAAAAACTATATTTAAAAAATTGACTAATCTGCAGCCGATTAACTCAAGCGTTTTGATGAAAAATCTAAAAAGGTTTAAAATTATACTTTTTTAAGTTACTTGTGCTTTGAAAAGTAAATAATACAAAAGGTTTATACTTCTTGATCTTGTTTGAATCTATATATTTAACTTGTAAAAAAACTTTCAGGTTGAAATTTTGAAAATTTTCTAAACTGGAGCTGTTTAAAATGAATTGGTGGGTCCGGTACTCCTAAAATCGAGAAACCCATTAATAAGTCAAGTGGCTCTAGATGGGGTAATTTTCAAGATAACAATCTGAGACTCAGCATAAATATTTAAAATATATACTTTAACTCCTATGTCAAGTTTCAATTCGATATATTAAAATTCGGCCGATTTAGAATGAGAAAACGCCTCATATATGAATAAGATGTCCCCTTTTAGTGATTTCCCCTGCTGCAAAATACATACCTGCATTATCGAATTTTTTCCAGACAAACCATTGCTAGGACAAAATAAATACATATAACCTTTTTTGTTGAAAAATACCTCCCCTACACGATGGTATTTTTTATTTTCCTCTACCTTCATCCCAGCTCGAAATATTAAGGATAATCGAAAAAAAATGATAATCGATTTTTTTTTTCGACTTTGGGAAATCGATAGACTCTTAAACTTTTTTTTATGTTAATCTACATACTTTAATGTACTTATAAAAAAAAAATCAGCCGTATTGCAAATTACTGGAACTTTTGGTCTAAATTTATCTCTACCGACTGGCCTAAAGTAGCTTTTAACAAATATACCTGGAAAGAAAATGTACTTGAAAACCATTAATATTTTCAATGAAAAACAAGATGCTTTTTTTATTCTTTCTGTAGGTCAAAACAAATTTTAAGGTTAAAAAATCCCACTGTCTCCGCTTCACTGCAACCCAAAAGGAATCATTTGTATAGTATAAACACTATTAGTTTGCAACCCAGGTTATATAATATAAAGCTAAGAGAATCTTGGATTCCACACTGCACAACTCATCAGGGCGAGTATGTGCTTCACATTCACACAAAAGTGTGTTCTGCCGAGTCCTGATTCACTCCAAGTGCAGAACTGATTGGAGCCCTTTGCAACCAACCCCATTTTCTTGAAGTGACCGATGAACAGACCTACCATCTGCTGTAGATATTGTCGTCCCACTGATAGGTGTCTATCGACTTTGGACTTGAACAGATTTTCCTGTCTTAGCCCAGGAGACTTGCTCCTGAAGTTGCTCTTTGGCCTTTCACAGAATTATTGTACACCATTTTCTTAGCTCCCACTCGCCAAGCTATCAGCCACCTTGTTGCCTGTATGACCAGATACCCATTTTAGGGTACATCGTTCACACTAGCGAATTTTATTCACTACTTTGAAATGGACCAACACCAGCCTGGATTCAAAGATGAAAGATTTGTCTTTAGGCAGCTTGGATTGTCCGAGAGGATGTGTATAATAATTCCCTTAAATCTTTTTTACGATTTCTTGGGTACAAAGGTTGATAGCTATAACCTGAAAGTTTGATGGAGAGGAGCCCATAGGCTATACCAAGGACCTCTACTCTCACTCCGCTGTCCATTTTAGACACATCGGTATATCTAAGTCAAAGTGTAATCGAGTAATTGATATAAAATCAAATTTGTTTGGTAATAGTCTACAACATCCAAGATTAAATAATCCTGGGTATTGGATTGTAATACAATAAATCCACTTTTAACATTATTTAATTTTAAAATTTGAGGCTTTAACTTTGTGTAAATTCAACATTATGTTAATAAAGGAATAAAATAAATAAATCCAATAAATATACTTTTAGTGTGTTTCGTCTGATGTTAGTGGATTTTAGCAACATATTTGATTCCTTCATTAACTTAACATTATTAAAATCCTGATTATTTGGGTTGCCTTAATCTCGAGGTCAAAAAATTGTTTTTTTTTTTTGTGGAAAACTTGATTATTCTTTGACCAAAGCAAACAAATTAAAAGGGTTTTGTTTGTCACAAAATAGGAAAATATTATGTAATATTAATATTTCCAAGGTAATACAAATTTTAATCATCCATCATCTAAGAAATCTACAAATAAGGTAAAAGTACCAGGAGACCGAGCTAAAGCTCGATTATAAGCAGGGCCTAGTTCGCTCACGTCAATAACTATTATTGCAAATTTCCGTGAACATCGTTTAGGTTAGGCCTATAACATTAAACAACTAAATAAAGGGTATGTTTATTTAGCAGAAGTATTCGTTGCCATGGTAACTATAAATAGATACAACATTAGGCTTATCTCTAATGAAATACAGTTTAAAAGAAAACAGATGATTATTGTAATGGCATTGAAAACATTTGCATCAGCTGTGCTTCGTTTAAAAGAAAACAGATGATTATTGTAATGACATTGAAAATATTTGCATCAGCTGTGCTTTGTATTGTTTAAAATGGACAAATTTCACTTTTTAATTTAATAAAAAGACGTAGAAAACGAATTTTCCCAGACTGGTGACCATTTCCAATCAATTTCTCGTGGCCAAAAGCCCCATATAAAATCAAAAATCCTTAGACGGAGATTCCAGATCCATTTAGCAGACAGACAATTATCTCTCGCTTTAGAAGATAAGATATGTTCTGGTATATTGGTAAAATGTTACAATAAACACCAAATAAAGAACAGAAATTTTCACAGACCTTACTTGTAGCTTTGGGGCAAACATACCTGACTCCGAAACTTGAGGTCCCTGGTTCCAATCCGTATGAAAACTATGGATGAAAACTACTTGAGTGATTGGCAAGTTAAAAAGAGAATTTTTAAGCTGTCTGAGCTTTTCACCTTTCCCCTCCCAAAATACTGTAGATGTTTTTTAATACAAAACGGCAAAAGCGTGTTTGGACCTTTGTTGTTTATGCACACATTTTTTTCATTTTTAGTTCTAAAAATCAGCTTTTGAAATATTGCGAATGTCCTTATATATATGCATAAAAACAAAATGGGTAAATTATAAACTGCAATTTCCATAACAATATGTATTTAATAATTAGTAAATCATTACAACATATAAAAATTACAAAATAGTTTCGAGTTAAAAGAATAAGAAATTCTTTGTGTCTTTTTTATACAATGTGCTGATACAGTACATAAAAACTAGCTTCAGCAAAAACTAAATGCAAAACAACTAAATACAACTAAAATATCACAAGCGATCGTAGAGTAAAATATGTCTTATTATAAATAAAATCTCTTTGGTGAATTGATACGCAAACATAGTCAGTTCTGTTTCTATTTTTATAAATATATCAATGTTATATTATTAGTTAGATATTATGAAACATTAGTTTAAATTAATGGCTGCTAAATTTGTGCCCATTAGTGATGAGATTCGGTATTATAAAACTAGGATTCAGTAATACAGATATAAATAAAATATTACAATATGAGGAACTATTGTTATTGAAAAAACATGTTATTCCATGGCCCTATGAATAAAAACTAAGGTATGCTTATGCTTTATGAACCAATGAATAAATACCAAGGCTTATTCGTCTAGCATATCCTGCAAAGAGTAGAATGTGCTGGAAATTTTAAACATCTGATTAACCTTATTAAGAATTTGCTTTGTTGCTAATGAATAAAGTTAACTAGTATTTTCTTATAATTTCGTAGTTGCTTCAACCCATACTTGAAGGCTAGTCAAAATGTTACATAAGTTGCTGTTATGGAACATTATATAAATCTTAAATGCTTTAAGTTAATCTGGCTAGATTTCCAAAGTAATTCTCATAAACAATATTGATGAGGTTGATCTTCCATAGTTAAATGATTACGTTCTATGGAACTGCACATTATTTTTTTTAGTTGTAAATAGATATTTTAATTATAATCCTTCTATTAAAATTATACAAATAATAGGCAATTGTTTTCTGAAGCTTACCTACCAGTGCAGTTTACTGCACAAAATTACCATAGTAATTTTGAAAAAAATACAAGAAAGTGCAAACAGAATTAATCATTTTATAAACATACTAGAGGGCTCCGCCCCCTGCTCGCTTCACTCGCCAATCCCCGCGGTGACTCGCGTCGAAGCAAATGCAAACAGGTTATTTTATATAAATAGATCCTAATATTAAATTCTAATATGTCTTACTTATTTTAATTAGGATGTAACATAATGGTTTCTTATTTTAAATTCCTTAATTTATTAAGGGTTTATTCTCTTAGCTTTAAGGAAAGTATAACAATCTACATTTTCACCCCTTAGAAGCTCGCGACAAAATGTCAAACTATGATACTTTTTTATGTATCTTGTAAGAAATAAATGTACAAAATTTCAGCTCTCTATTTTTAAGGGAAGTATAACAATTAATATTTATTGTTTTAGGGGTTGTTTTAACAATTAAATCAAAATTAATTCTAGCCTGTGTGTTAATTAAAAAGCTTATACTCAAGGTTAGTGTAGCTTTTTATTAGTAAAACTATTTTTTCAATCTGTTCAGTAGTTCCAGAGATTACCCCCTACATACAAACAAATAAACAAACAAATTTGTACTTCTTTATAATATTATTATTAATAATTCCAAAGCTAAGAGGGTAAATAATGTTAAATGTTCAAATCAAATTATTTTGCATATTTTATAACAGCAGTTATAATAAAGGTTAAAAGAACCAGCAAGGCACACTGCACTTTAAGATTAAAGGCAGTGTCTACACTTTAACAAAAACCTAACCTAAAAGTTAGATATTGATATAATGGCTTCAAAATTTGAAATCAGCTGTTAATGGAAATATTGGAGCAAACAGCTGTTTTATCTGTTATTTTATTCAATTGGTTGCTATTATGGTAATACAATGTAAATATATTGTGATGATTTATCAATCTGGGCCTAACCTAAGATTTTTTCCGACTAAATTTACAAATATTGAAATAAAAAATGTTTTTATCAATATGAATTATAGCCTAAGTTACTCAGGGGATAGTGTAACTAAAGTCGGCATTTAGTGTGTTGTTTATTTTGTCACTTGTATTATGCTAAACCTGTATGTTTTCCTATACTTTTGAAGAGGTTACGAACTGAGTATAACAAACTATTTTTAGTTTACATCTTTATTTAAGAATTTATGACTGCAAAATAAAGAAATCTACTTGACAGTGGCTTAACTAAGTGCAGTAAGCTGTTACAACTAAACAGTATGTGCGATTCCTTTGAAAGTCCGATTCCATTTACCTACTGAAAATCAACCTCATCAATATGGTGTGTAAGAATTACTTTGGAAATCTAGCCAGATGAAGCTGCATACTTTCACTTTTAGGTTATTGTTTGTTTTCATGCTATTATTTCTATCATTACATCTGACAAAAGTAAACACGGTGTTACCATCACTGTTTCTAAGAAATCTAGTACTTTGTCAGGAAAAACTAATACATTTTTGAAATTTTAATAGTTTTATTTACAAAATTTTCAGGAGTTAGTCAAATTTGTTTTCACACAGTTGATAAAATCTAAATTTAAGCATTTTATACAAATATTTGTTCATTACTTTTCCAGTTGTAATAAAAATTAAACATGGAATTAAAACAATTTTTGTAAGTTTAGTTGTAGAACTTTTAATTCCGAACACAAGACCAAAAATACCATTACCTAAGCTACAATGGTTTATTAAACATCTGTCATAAGAGCAAAAATAGGTGTGGCGGTATATGACAGTCCCGCGATAGTTTATTTGGTACTTAAAGCAATAATAGTCAACCATGGTGGTAATTGGAGCTTCCAAGTAGAAATGGCACAACTATCAAAGGGTTAAAACAAATGTATAATAATCATGGACGGGGTTTAGTTGTCATCAATTATAAAATAATCTTTAAAATCACAAAAGTTGAACTAGCAACCTTTTTATTTTACAAACGTTAGGAGTTATTGAAAATTGGCGGCGATATGTAGGTCTAAAAATTAATAAATTTCAGAAAAAGTAGTTTAGGGTTATTATTAAACATTATATTTTTGCATTAGGCCTAAAAATCACACAAATCTAATTAATCGAAACTGCATTTAAAATAGTGATATAACCTACAAACTTAATAACAGCTGACAGTAACCAAAGCAAGCAAATCTGTAAGTTTTGTAAGAACGGTATAGCAGGTGACCGAATTTTTATTCGTAGCATCTTCTAGCATAACCTTATTCTTAATGCAGATGCTAGGCAACTTATACTTTTCCTCGCTATTTGCTAATAAGCATATTCTTAGTTTTTATTCATCAGAACCTTTGTTTATTAGACAATGTGAAGAGATAAAAGTGTTACAATCTTAAAAAGATTACGGGATAAGAAATGAAACTACAAAAATATTTTTAACGGTGTGTGAATATGTGTTTTGAATAAAAAAAAAATAAAAATAATAGTTTCTAAAGCAGATTTTTACTTTGGCCGTCTACTGCAAAAATAATAAACCATCAATAAGACAAAATAAAGAGTCCAAGTGACGATTTAAAAAAATCAAATACTTCCAAAGTAAAACTGCTAACACATGTATATCATTCATTCTAAATAGAGAGGAAAAACATAAAATATGATTTACAACACTCAGCATACACATAAATAAAAAAAAAACAGCTGTTTTGGGCTAGAGAACTGTTTTTTTAATTCCTTAAACAGTTTTGTATTATACAATATTTAGAGAGGTATTTCATTTTTTAGAGATAACTGTTTTTTTAAAATAAAGGTCTTATAAAACACAATTAATTTTTGAGAATACTAAAAACTTTCAGGAAAATGACCTAGTATAACTACCTCCTATCTCTCTTGATATAATCTTATTAAACTACAACAAATTAAAAAAACACAACTACATTAAAAACATCCAACAAATATTGTCTTTTAAAATGTATACAAATCTATTTTTTTTTTTATAAAAACCATTCAAGTATCGTGATAAAAGAATCTTACTATCTTTACAAAAAAAAAAAAATTCGTAATACAAACAAACATTGAAGATCAAAGGTAATACAATAGACTACATTATTCTAAAAACCAAGACAGCTACCTAACTACATCATAGCCTATAAAACCTATTAATTCTGGACGTTCGACCTGTGTTAATTCTACATTATTTAAATCTAATCGTACACTACTTTCGTATAGTCTCTTTAAACAATTTATTTAGGAAAAGTTTAATCTCTACGCAAATAACTAGAGGCTGTTCAATCGGTCGTGATTTGAACGCAGTTTAGTTTGAAAATTTGGCGTACGAAATTTTGAACGTTATTTTAACAATATGCGAGCCGAAGAATGTGTCTGAATTTTCGCACTGGACAAAGTGTTGTGCAACAAATATTTTCTAAAACCCCCGACCAATTACATAAACACATTTTAAAATAACTTACATTACAACATATCGTGTTGAATGACACAAAAAAGTTTAAAATATTTTACATAATAATTTTACAACAGTTTTAGAGATATTTGACATTAAACATTTTACATGGCCGCCATTTTTAAAGTATACAAAAAAACATTCTGTTTTTTTTTTTGTACAAGGGTACAAGGTTACATAACAAATATGTACCGTACACCAAATTTTAGGTTAATATCTTTTCTATTTCCAAAAATACTAAGTGTTCAGTAAAAAAAAAAAAAAAATAGCGGACAGTTCGAAAACTAAGCATTTCAGGACCTATGTATATAGAAACTTTTTAAACTTATCTTCGTCTATTGAATAGTCTGATGAAATCTTAGGGTAATATTTACCAGACACTGTATTTGGGATGTATGTTTTACTATTCCATACATAGTCACTCTAGTTTTGAGAATTTCAATGAAAACTTCCTTTGTGAAGAGTTTAAAGCAATACATAATTTTTGCATAATGTAAATACAAGTACATTTGAAATGGTTTGAAACTCAGTTCCGGAGGCTGAAATTGAATAAATTTGGAAATTATATTATTAGGTTGGAGAGAGAGCTACATTACTCAAAGTTTATCTATCACTGGACAGATGTTAGATATGATGCTTGTATAAATATGCACAAAGTTGTGAAATCTTATATTCTTAAATGAGCAATAATTGTATGTTTTTGCAGAATTTAATTTCGAAAACGGCTCTAAGGATTCCCTTGTAATTTGGTACATAAGTTATTTGTTACCCAAAAAGTCAGTTGTACTTATTAAAAATTACCAGAAAACTCGTTTTCTACATCTTTTTCTCAAATTAAAAAGTAAAATTTGTCCATTTAAAATACACAGCACATCTGATGCATAATTTGTCCATTTAAAATACACAGCACAGCTGATGCATAAATGTTTTCAATGCCAGTACCATAATCAGATGTTTCCTTTAAAGTTGTGTGGTAGGCCTAATGTGTATCAGTAGTTACCATAGCAACTAAGAAATATCATATAACACAGACGCTAAACAACAACAGCTTCTAAAACTTACCCTTTATTAATTAGGTTGTGAAATGTTATAGGCCTAACCTAAAAAAATCCTATATGGTATTTACACTCATTTAGGGTACGTTAAACTATAAACAAACAACAATGTTTAAATACATTTACAATATTTAAACACAAACCTAACATACTTTGCAGTTTCCATGATGTTTAATACTGTACATTGAGTATGTTTATCACTTACATACATGATATTTACTTCAAAATAAATTTTTTTTTTTTTTTTTTTTTTAAATAATCAATTGATAAAAACATACCAATTACACATATTTATTAAAATATTTTAATAAAATAATCTTTAAAGATAATTTTATAATTTGCTTTATCGGGGATATAAAACAAATCTAGAGTTTAGCTGATGGGATCATAACCAGATCGTAGATCGGCTTCCAGCTAGTAGTAATTAATGAAATAACTGGGGGAGATATTACACAAAGAATATTGTTTTCATAGATGTTCTGCTATAATACTTTGTTCTAACAAATAACGTTTTCAAAATGACTACATTGTTTATTTCATGTTATGTATCAGTAACTGAACAAAAATTTGAGGCTTTAGCCCCTACAAGCCACTAGTTATTTATATATTTTCCTTACATTTCAAATTTCTTAAAAATACTTTTACACAAGGTTTTCATGAAATTTTTGCCAAACTTTGGAAGGTAATAGGAGACCGCTAAACATATTTCTTTTAAATATCAAAATTTGTTGAACGTCTTTAAATGTGATATTTAAATGTGTCGTTTAAAAATTATGACGAAGTACAACTCTACGAATACTGCACACGAGACCACGGCTGAATAAAAAGCCGAAACGGCTGTAGTGTAAGAAAACCAGACTAAACGGATAAGCAGAGGCGTAAATAGATTAAATTATACTAAACATTTAAAGTTTATAAACATATGGCCTAAAACACTCTATTTTCTGTCTGTCTGTTATTTTGTGTAATTTCAATAACATAATATAACTTCAGTACACAAACATTCACAAAGGAAATTTCCACTGAAACATTCTGATATAAGAGTGTCACATTTTGAAATTGTAACATATTCCAAAAAGGAGTCTTAGTACAATTTTTTTACAAGCTGTTGTAAAATTAAAATATGAAATATTATTAACTTTTTTTATCACATTAACATGATTAACTTACTAAATGCTGTTTTCAATACTTTTTTAAATACCTACATCGGTCTGACAGTACTTACAATTTAGTAGGCATAAATATGTGACAATAAAACTAATAGTATATGCCATGTTTAAATGACCGATCCAATAAAACTAAATTCAATGGGGGTAGTACAATTTTTTCTTCACTTTTCAATCATTTGGAACGAATACTAAAAGCAATCTCATGGAAAATTTTATAATAAAAGGTAACAAAGATACTTTTAAAGATAGAAGGATACAATGGTGAAAGCAAAAGAGGGAAAGTTTAGATCCTTATCATCATTTTAACATCGTTAAGTAATTTTTAAATATAAATTATCTCACAAATATATGATTATCACATCCGTGAATCAGTGATAAATAAGAACAAATAACTGCACAATATGACCATGTTGGCCAATTTTGATAAAATTGTTTGATATTGACAGTGTGGGCATGCTATACAAAAATGAATAAGGAAACATTACAAAGCTCTGAAAATGTTTATACTACTAACAAGTAGGTAGGTAAAATAATAAATTCAAACATTTCAGAGAAGGCAGTAAAAACTTTGTTTTTTTACATGATACAGCCGTTTTGAAAATTAACAACAAAATGTAAAAAAGCTATTTAAATCGTGAATTATGACTTTTGAATATTTATAAACCTTCCATTTGTAAATTCATGGTTTTATAACAAAAATTCAAATGATCGCGGAACCATAAGAAATCAAAATATTGAATATAAGGTAAATAAAGCCACTTTTTATCCAGTTTTGTCGTATGATTTTTGTGTTTTGCAGCTTTTAGTCCATCATCAGAACTTCGCCACTCTACTGAGGTTATCAACGATAAATGCTGTCTTGAGCTTTTACAACCCTGCGGCAATATTTTTTGAATGGATTTTGATTAACATATATTTATTGTTTTTAAAAACTTCAAAGGATATTTCAAAAGCCTTGATAGCATCTATGTATTTTCTTTTTTTTTACATGTATTTTAGTTTTAAGTTGGTTTTAAAATTTGTGTACATCTGACGAATTGAACTTCTGTCGCAAAAGAACATTGACGGTAATCAGTCAAATTATGCAATCCACATTATAAACTAAAAATACAACTACACGAATTTCGAAACAAACTTGAAAGCAATACATATATGGGGAAAAAAAGGAAAATATATGGTTGCTTTCGAGGAGTTTCAAATACAAAAAGACCTTAAGAACAATAAGTATCTGTTACTGAACACCAACTCAATTTCTCCTCGAACACACTGTGTGACATGGCAATCGAAATCCAAAGTAGCAGAATCCTAAATAAACATTGCTCTAGGGTTGTAAGAGCAAGAGGCAGCAGTAGCAATTGGCAATTGGACATTAACACAGTGCGTACCTTATATGTTATTTTGTTACATGTTTTCCGTGTGTGTTCTTGTGTGTTGTTAATAATGTACTGACGACTTCAGTAAAGTTTTCAAAGTTAAATATCTCAACAACTAAAACTTTGCGAAAAAATTTTAAGATACAAATAATGCAGACAATTTAAAAACAAGTCAAACGGTGTATCACTTTTTATCATTGAGTCAAGTGTAATTGAGAAAATACAATAATTCTGGCTGAAAGTAGTTTTCTGTGATTATTAGAACATGAAAAATTTTTACACCAAAACAAGTTGGCAAATTATAGCGACTGTAAAATGTAAAGAAAAATGTTTTCCTTGTGCGTACATCAACGCACGATGGTTGAGTAAAATAGTCTTATGACGCAAGTGTGGAAAGCCCAATGTGTTTGACAAATTGAAAAGAATTGTAATTATTGTTCAACATAATTTTTGACATACACATGGGTGGTTAAAGTACACCACACGTTACAGATAACCGCCGATTGTTTTATCGGTTAAGGAAAACAGGAAATGTTATCATAGGATCAATTACCACGCAGGCCGAAAACGAGCAAATACTTTTGTCTTGTGTTGACCATACAAAAAAATAAATTGCTTGTTTTAGTTTAAAGTTACAAAATCAAAGACTTACTCATATGCGCCTATAAATTTCAATTCAGACATGAGATCAAGATGAGACGACCATCCTAAATGTCTCAATTTAGAGTATATGCTCAAAACAATTACTGAATTTCTTAAACTGGGTGTTGTGCACGTATGAAGCTACTTTTCACAGAAATGGTTTTGTCAAACATCACAACCCAATAACCAAATTATGTAGAAGAGTAAATTCATTAGTCTCTCAAATCAAATAATGAAACAATCGCTCCAATACACAAAGTTGTGTTGTGATTTTTTAAATACCGGAATATTTTCAATGATACTGTACATACATTTTTGAATGAGCTTATAGTTTACTTTTACCCAAACATATATTCTCATACAAAATAATATATTACTAAACTCTGTTAATATATAGCAGCAATGAAATATAAATAATTACTACAAAATTTATTTGTCATTTTTTTTTAAGATAAGTAACTTTGTTCATATCAATTGTTCTTCTAAAGGTTTAGAGTATGGAAATCAGTGTTGTGTAAGCTTAAAAACAAATGAACTTCAAGAATTAAATGCAAAATAATTCCGACAGATAACACATGTTAGTTTAAAAGCATTCTCTTCAGTCGTTTGACAACTTGCTCCA
>JAGFPH010002655.1:27527-53722 GCA_018207615.1 Philaenus spumarius | reverse complement strand
AAAAAAAAAGTCGGGGAGTTTTTTGTTCGTTGAAATCTCTTCTTTCTGATAATGTAAAAAAATATATACATTACTATGGTAAATGTTCTCAGAAAATGCAAAGAAAAGAAAAAAAAACTCGAATCCGACATTTTTTTAAAATCACTATGTACAATTTTGAGCTATTTAGTAAAATTTACACTTTAATTACTTGAAAAACGTAAGATTCTATGTTGCATTGATAAACAAAAAAATACAAATCGAAATGTACTACTATAATTAACAACCAAATAAGTTAATATTTAATATGACATCTACAATATTTTAAGAAAGTTGTAGAATATTCTTTAAATTATGTGCATAGATGCCTATTTATTGCTATTTTAAGATAACTTTTTTTCTTTTCTTTGCATTTTCTGAGAACATTTACCATAGTAATGTATATATTTTTTTACATTATCAGAAAGAAGAGATTTCAACGAACAAAAAACTCCCCGACTTTTTTTTAAAAACTGATATTTTGACGCGAGAATTTTCGATTGAAAATTAGGGTGTTTTTTCGATATTAAGTCAAAATAAGGTGAAAAAATAAATATTTCAAATCAAAAAAATTACAGTGTCTTTAGGACATAAAAAGGTAAGTTTTCACCAAATTTCGTGAAAACAAATTTTTTTTTGCATAAGATAAAAATAACAAACCAAAAACTTGATTATTTGAATTTTTCACATAAATTTTGAGGTTATGTGAAAAAAGTGTAATTACAAAAGTTGTAGGTCTCATTATTACCTACAACTTTGTCATTTAATTTTTTTCCACAGGACTTGTAGTTTTACCGGAAATCGAGATACACTGTTTTTTACCCTTAATAACTCACCCCCTTCCACTTCCCGACCTCAGATCGCCCGTAAATTATTTTTCCTTTCATTTTTGTTATATTCTCGTCCTTTTTTAACGGGTTTCATCCTACTATAATTTTTTTTCACTTTTTACCATTTTCAAAATTATCGACCCTGGTCTAATAGTGAAAAAATTAATAATGGAATCTACTTATATAAAGCTAGACGGTAACACTGATTCATTGACAATAATTATTAGGCACTTCCCGTAATCGGACCCCCCTCAACCTTATACTTGAATTAAAGCTCTCGACGAGAAACTTTTGGGAAAATTGCCAGAAGTTAATATTTTTTAATTTTGCAAGCACCTTTTGGGCGAGAAAGATTTTTTAAATTTTTAAAAAATTTTCATTTTTTTACTTTGAGCGCGTTTTGTAAGAAAACGGTAAGAGATAGCAAAAAATGTCAAATACAAAAGTTGTAGAAAATTTAACTTCAGACGAAATATTTTTCATCAGATTTAAGATCCAAACATCCATTTAGCCACTATTCATCCGAGAAGGGAGGCTCCGCCAAACGTCCTTAAAGCTAGACGATTTCACTGATTCACTGACATTAATTATTAGGAACTTCCCGTAATCGGAACCCCATCAACCTTATACTTGAATTAAAGCTCTCGACGAGAAACTTTTGGGAAAATTGCCAGAAGTTAACATTTTTTAATCTTGTAAGCACCTTTTGGGCGGGAACGATTTTTTCGATTTTTTTAATTTCTTCATTTTCCCACTTTGAGCGCATTTAGCAAGAAAGCGGTAAGAGATAGCAAAAAATGTTGAATACAAAAGTTGTAGAAAATTTAATTTCAGACACACGATTTTTTATCAGATTTAAGATCCAATCATCCATTTAGCCACTATTCATCCGAGAAGGGAGGCTCCGCCAAACGTCCTTAAAGCTAGACGATTTCACTGATTCACTGAGATTAATTATTAGGCACTTCTCGTAATCGGAACCCCATCAACCTTATACTTGAATTAAAGCTCTCGACGAGAAACTCTTGGGAAAATTGCCAGAATTTAACATTCTTTTATTTTGGAAACACCTTTTGGGCGGAGACGATTTTTTCGATCAACTATGTACAAACGATCCAAAGATTAACTAGATTCTTTAGCGAATTTTCCAACTGCGAGCGAAGCGAAGCAGCCATCTGAGGCCGAAGGCCGAGGCGGGGTTGGGACGCGAAGCGTCCAGGGGCAGAGCCCCTAGTATGTTTATATGTTATACGAAGCTGTAGGAATGATTCCGAAGTTAAACGAATAGGTATTTCTTCTTTAAATTTGTATAAACGAATATATATTGATGATAAAAGGTTGTATTTATATACAGTTTATAACCCCAAAGCAAATTTTATAACGTATTATAGAATGCATTAAAGTTCTATAACTCATATTTTTAAAAATCAACTTAACAAGAAATGGTAATGATTGAATTTGTAAACATAACCCCAAAGTATAATCTACGCTGGGTTTTGTTTAAGTATTACATATGATGGGAAAGATCAGCTGTTATATTATATTGTTACTTACGTACGTATGGACATACACTCGCTTTTATAAAAGTTCATATTATTGAAAAAATTATTAAAAATTTGCATTAGAAATATAAAATTGTTTGGTTTTACAAAGTCTTACTTGTTGTTAAACATTATATTCATTTAATAACTGTCAATACCAGAATATTAATTACTGATACTATGAAAACAGATAGTTACTATTAATTATGCTCTTCTGAGGACAAATATTTATTTTAAAATCTTATAGTTATTTTAAATTATAGTTTTAAAAAACATGCTTTAATAGCAAACGAAACTAAAAAGTAGAAAATAATTTCTTAAGTATTAGAGTTTTAATTCTAAAAATTAAGATTAAATTATTTGTATTGAAAAAAAGGTTGAGATGCTTGACATCAAATGTTACAAATATTTCATTGGTAGCTGTTTGTAAAAGTAAAGTTATTATAATAACGCACCACAAGCTTTTTTACAATAAAACTTTCTTTTTAGAATTAAAATTCTAGTATTTAGAAATTATTTTCTACTTTTTAGTTCGGTTTGCTATTTAAAGCGTGTTTTTGAGTTTTTCAAAACTATAATTTATTTTCTTAATTTTTAGTCTCTAAACTGAATCAAAAGTAATTGTAACCAAGAGACTCGATTGTTTGTACATCGTATGTGTGACAAAAGATTTAAAATTATGTATGTAAAATTTGGAGGGGTATGTGAATTATTGTATTGTCGTCGGTCTTTTATACGTGTGCAAATTTTCAAGTTAACCAGACGTCTTTGGGTTGGTGAAAATTACGAAGAAAGATTCCGTTACATACAGGTCAAGCTAATATAAAGTGTAAAAATATAAAGAACACAGTACAGTAGAGTCTTGCTATTTCGAATTAATTGGGACCGAACACTGTTCGGTTTAGCGGGAATTCAGAATAGGTGGATTTCATTAATAATATCAACGTATTGACTTGTTAAGGCATTCTTTTGACGCGGCAAATGCTCTTGACCTCGCCTCACACTACGTCAAACAACCAAATAATGTTATGTTCATGAAAAAAATCACTGACTTTACTTCTTGAAACAACCGTTTTTTTCCTTCCGTTACGAATCTGTTTTTTTTTTTCTAAAAACGGAAGTGAAGGGATAGGTTGTTTGAACGGTCCGTTTTGTCATCCCGTAAGTCTTTCTGTTAGTACAGCATTGTCTTAAAAAAGATCGAAAAAATTCCTTCGAGATAACGAAAACGGAGGAGAAAAACAGATGATCGCAACCGGCAGGTTGAAACAACACTACTAGTGCCTAGCTGTTGTATTTAATCCTTCCTTCTTTCTGAAGGACCCGGTATACATTTCAAGCACGCTTATTGCGGTAGCTTCCTTCCCACATGATGGAAAACGCGAAGGAAACAAAACCGGACAATTACAACAGGCCCATTGAGTTTAATGTGTTGTCAATTTCTGTTAACCAAAACTCAACGCAAGGGAAGTCGAAGGCAAAACGGATGGTGTGTGTAAATTAGTTATTTTTTGTGTTCAGCAGTGATTAAAAATGATTCTACAAAATAGTATAAATGGAGCTGACATGTAGGCCTACTGTGTAAGTAACTAACCAGCTTTCATTCCAATTTGGTTTCAGGCGATTTCATGAAGCTTAGGCTCTATGTATGTTCGGAATAGGCGGATTTTCGAAATAGCGGGGTTCGAAATAGCGGGGTTCGGGATAGCGGGGTTCGGGATAGAGGGGTTCGAAATAGCGGGGTTCGGGATAGCGGGGTTCGAAATAGCGGGGTTCGGGATAGCGGGGTTCGAAATAGCGGGGTTCGGGATAGCGGGATTCGGGATAGCGGGGTTCGGGATAGCGGGGTTCGGGATAGCGGGGTTTGGAATAGCGGGGTTCGGGATAGCGGGGTTCGGAATAGCGGGGTTCGGGATAGCGGGGTTTGGAATAGCGGGGTTCGGGATAGCGGGGTTTGGAATAGCGGGGTTCGGGATAGCGGGGTTCGGAATAGCGGGGTTCGGGATAGCGGGGTTAGGAATAGCGGGGTTCGGGATAGCGGGGTTCGGGACTCTACTGTATTTTGCTAAAATAATGAACTACTTTGGATTTACTTTTATGCCTACACCTAAATAATCTCTTTTTTTCTGGAAAAAAGGTTGAAATATTCGTACTCAATTTTATCTAAGTCAGTGAGCTATTTTGGATAATAGAATACTGTATGATCTAGAGTAAAAAATTACCAAAAAATTTACTTTTCAGTGATACTCGATTTCAAATCAGGATACGAAAACAAAAAACAATAGTACATTTTTGATACACACAAACAAATGTTAACCTTACTAGTGTGTACAGTAGAGCGTCGAAAATCCGAACTAATTGGGACCAAGGAGGGTTCGGATTATCAATTTGTTCCGATTTTTGAAAACAACCAAGAAAAAGCCATTTAGGCTAAAATATATGCACTTTAATCGATTAAAGTGGTTAAACAGTATTGTAATTACAATACAGTATGTAAGACTACTTACATATTATGATTTAGAAGAACCTGCACGTACACAGTAGGGTCAACATGATTACACATTTTACTTTTAACTACAGTACAGTACATAATTAAAAGTTCACTTGTACATTGTAGTTAACACAAGCGAAAAGTAAAAAAAATACTGTATGTACGACACACTGTTATAATGCTTACACAAAGAGAAATTAATAAATTTTCTGTATGTTTACTGCTAGCGTTAAAGCAGCTTATTAGCGTGATAGTGAAAATACTGACAGCCATTCTGTTGAGAGGGCGTGTGAGAGCAGGTATTAAAAACTTTTTAAAAGTAGATAATAATGTCAAACTGTGATGAAGATTTTTCTGAAATTTTTAACGATTCAATAATTGGAATTTACAAAAACGAAAAAGAAATTTTTGCAGGGGCTGCCTCAGAATGCGTTCAGATTATCGACGCTCTACTGTATATCCAAATTAGAGTAAAATATTTCTTGCAATTTTCTACAAAAATAAAACTCAATAGACTAGGTACTATAGAACTCAGTCAAATTTTATAATTATGCCTACTATATTCAAATTCATCACCCTATTAGTAGTTTAAGACTATTATTGAAAACAAACAAATAAATATGGTTTAGTTATTATGTAAATATAACACTACATTATATTTAGGCCTACAGATTCTATTTACTTTGAGCCTTGTAAGGTGAGAGAGGTTGGAAATATGCGAGATCCCATTTTCCGCCAACGCCAAGTATTCTAAAAGTATATTTGTATGTAGATGCTCTATAGTCTGCAACATAGTGTAAAACAAATTCAATTTAACAGATAGGGTTATGAACATTTTACATTAATTAACATGTACAGGTGATTAATTATAAAAGAAGCTCCCAATATTTTTACAAAATACAACAAAGATATTTTCAAGCAAAGCATAAGTTTCTTGCTGCCAAGCAGTCAAAAATAAATAAAATAATTATTTGAAAATAGGGTGAACTAACATTATAATTCTAGTATTCAGGTCCTAGGTACTTTTTATTCTTATTATTATAGGTTAGATAGTAATAAAGGCCTAGTCCCTAGTTTAGTTTACATATGTTTTAATGTTCTCTTGTTAACAAGAGTTGATCTATACTCTGGAAATATTGTAAATTATTTTCATTATTTCCTATCAATGTTAAGATCTACCTTGCTTACATGTCATTTCAATGTCAAAATAATCCTCAAAACTAAAAAGAAAGGTGTCTATTCTACAATTTATTTCTACGAGGGCTGTGCAGAAAGTAACAGACAGTTTTTCTGGGTGCAGCAGTGGGCGGGGCTAGCTCCACCATTTAGCGACAGAATGTTCCTACAGTCAGTATGCAGCCAGCCATGATAGTTTGCGCATCGTGCCTGTTGTACTTTGTATACAGTGGAGTGTTAAATGAGCGCTGCAATTTAAAATCCCGCCAGTTGTGAAGTGCGAGCTGTGATAAGGTTTTTGTTGGCGAAAAATCACAAACCAATTGAAACTTATCGCCAGATTTGTGATGTGTATGGCCAAGGAATAATGAGTGAAAGCCGAGTGAGGCAGTGGTGCATTGATTTAAAAAATGGCTGAACCAATGTTCACGATGAGGATCGCAGTGGTAGGCCTAGTCTTGTGAGTGATGAATTGGTGGCAAAAATCAATGAAAATCGTCGTTTTACGATTATTCAACTCTCAGAACATTCCCCCCAAATATCACTGAGTTTAGTTCAAGAAATTGTGAATGGTAAACTTGGTTACCACAAATTTTGTGCCAAATGGGTTCCGAAAATCATAATTGAAGACCACAAAAAACTTGCTGCAGCACTGACATTTCTGGAAGACTACGACAAAAGTAGAAAACAAGTAATCGGTCGTATCTTAACTGGTGACGAGACTTGGATAAAGCACGTCAACTATGAAACAAAACGGTAGTCGATGGAATGGGTACACACGAATTCGCACAAGAAATCAAAGGAAATGTCTGCAAACGCTGTCAGCAAAAATCATGGCTACTATGCTTTGGGACGCTCAGGGAGTGATTCTCGTTGATTTTCTTAAACGTGGCCAAACAAGCAACTCGGAGAGGTATTGCGAAGCAGTCAGAAAATTAAGAAGCGTGATACAGAACAAGCATGTATATACTAAAAAAATGTTTTCACTGTGTTTATTTTTTATTTCAAAACGTCTGTTTCTTTCTTAACAGCCCTCCTACATTAATCACTTTTTGTTACTTAAGTTCTGACAATGCAACATTAACCATAATGTGATAACAATTGGTTCTACTTTTTCTTTGAAAATATAATTTGCTTGCTGTTGGTTTATTCTTTTTTGTTATGTAATTATAAATATAATATTACTATGTATATAATAAGTTATTATTTAACAGGAAATACATTTGATGAATCACATTTTTATACAATATATATTGGAATGTATTCCAACTATTGAATGGATGGGGTTGTGTGAAATCAATTACCATAGTTTAAAATTTTGTCATATTACCATCCATTAGCAACAAAATTAATTAGGGTGGAACAACCACGCATTTTGAGGCACAACTATAACTGGAATGCAATTGGAACTACTACTGCTTTGGGGAGGTTTAAACAATGAAAGAATGGGAAAAGTAATGCATTAGATTAAGTATATAACTAAGTTCAAATTCTAACCTTAATATTGTTTCCCGATAGATTAAGCCATTTCAAGTGTTCCAAATCTTTCAAACCTTCAATACTAAGAACCTTGTTGTTAGAAAGATCTAGGCGTACAAGATGTCTTAATTTATTTACACTATACATGCGAACTAGTTGATTGTGACGAGCACTCAGCTAAAACATATACAAAACATAGTTCTATAAACTACCACAACATAAAATCTAGCCTAGGCCTATCTAATTTATTATTTTAAATCTATAACTAAGTCTTTTATGAATGCATGTTCAAATTATATTTAACATATAGGCCTATATAGCTGTTGATTTATACAGCTTTTACAATGACTTACTTTAAACTCTTGGTAATGTATAGTCACAAATCTACACGTCATCGCTTAGAAAACAATACCGCCTAACTGATAGTTTTAACAAAATTGACTTTTTGGTTCAAACGCATTCTGGCAGATGTTTATGGCAAACATTCTAGAGATAGCAGCAAGATTGCACGAAAAAACTGCCTAACTTTGTATACAAAGCAGACCATTGGCAGACCTGGGGGGGGGGGGGGGTGCTGTAGCCACTCCTTTGGGTTATTATATTTTTGTTTTGTTTAATCGTCTAAGTGGCAGATTGCTCAATTGAGTAATCTCAGATAACACAATTTGTATAGAATACTTCACCCAATTGGACAGTTTTCAAACAATGAGAAAGCACATTTTGTAATCAATGTATCTATTACAAATCGATATATTTGTGTAATGATTTTTATATCGATTTGAAGTGCAAGTTCTATATTTTCGTTTGATATAAGGAAAACCTGGTTTAGTGTTCCGAGACTATTCAGGTATTTCCGTGAAATAAGTACATTTCTTCAACGCCCTAGGAGCGTTAGTTGTTACCTTTTCCCATTGCTTACAGCGCGGCAGCGTCTGGCTGGAACTCAAGTTCCATACTCTACATTTGTGAGTTTTGTTTAGTTGCTGTAATTTAGTGAAATAAGTTTATAGAATAGCTATTTAAATTTTTTAAGTATACAGTTCAATTCTATGATTTATTCTCTACAATTTGTTATAATAAAATTTCATTTTTAGACAGCATATATTCCTTAATTCCTATTCAAAATGGGTGCTAATGAAATAGTCTAAAAATACATTTTCAAGCATTGTATTCCAAAAAATTATTCTATACCCTCCGAGATAGGAGACAGCCCTCCCTTGAAAACCGGCTGGATCCGCCATGAAGCAGACTGCCAAGAAAAATACAGCTATCTACAGAGCTTAAAAAAAAAAAAAACAGCCAAACTACTTTCTTTGGGTCATATTATACAAAGACAGTATCACCTAACTACAATGACTTACCGCCTATCTCTAATTCGATAAGATCCAATATACCGTCTAGTTAACTCTATAGTTTGATTTAAAGTAGAACAGTTTTGGCTGACACGGACGGGGAGGGGGGAGCGAGAGGGGCCCCCTACTCCAAGAGCCAACCAGCTATTACCTTCCCAGAAGTTGTCATAGTAACCATATGCAACATTGTAAAACAGCATTTACATTTATGAGAAGTCCGTTCGTTGGCAGTACAGCGATGCGTAGATTTGGCAACAGCGCGGCACCTCCACTCTGTCCAAAGCTCGCCACCTAGGACTGTTCTAATTTAAATCCGACTAAAACGTAGGATATTATTTACTAGATTTATTTTCTTCAATCATAAAAGAGTATCAAAAATGTTGTTTTAAAAATAAAAATAACTTAATCCTTTATATTATTTCTCAAAGGTGTTTTTTTGTCGCTAAGAGATATCTCCCTTAATTCATCATCAAAATGTATTATTCAAGCATCATTTTAAAGCTTATGTTCCCCGCTATTGACGAAAAATAGACAAACAGCTTAAAATTCATGTTTTCATTACAAAAATTGATTACAAATGACAGCTGTTAGTTAGATTGTTTACATGGTATATGTGCAAGAGTTTATCACACAAATCAATCAAATTAAATCAACTTAAATAAATAAACGTAACTTACTTAATTAAATCAATGTTTTAATTCAGGTAAGTTCTCCTAACTTGCGAAATATTCACACGGGTTAGCTAGTTATATTATAAATATGTACTTTATATTGCACATTACATGTACTTGAAAATAAGTAGTTTTTTGTCCTTCCTGTAAAGTTACTGAAATTTTAGTTAAGCTGTATTGTTAGCTAAGCGATGATATATTAGGCATATGTTACCCTCATTTTACAAACAAAACAAAAACATTACATAGACCTATTACTATTAATAAACATCAAAATAATTCAGACTTATCATTGTAAGGAAAACTATTAATTAATTATCCCAGTTTCTAAAACAACACAAACACAGTAATGAACATAAAAATGACAGAAACTTGTTTGGCCTATTTGAACAAATTTAAGAACTACTATAAATGTATTTTTAACTGTTACATTGCTGCCAATATTTAATTTTTTCATTATTAGAATCTATCAGAAACATCCTGATTCATCAAAACTAAGTTAAAGTGTTATAAAATACATAATCATTCTGATTCATAAGTTATAAAATATACTATAGGCAAAAGATTGCTCTTATTTCATATGGGTTAACTTATAAACAAATTGAACACAGAGAATAATTCCTCTGCCAAACTGTTCAGAGAAAAATAAAGTTTTATCTATGACTGCCCATTTTTGCACAACTTGTGTGTCCGTAAGATGGCAACCATCCAGCATAACATTTTTCAAAACATTTTATGTAAATAATATTAATTACATCATTTAAAAGGTTTGAACAATATAATGAAGAAATTGAATACGTACAAATCCTTAATAATTGTCTGAAGTGAAGTTATGCACGTTTGTGTGGTAGGGACATTCATCTTTGTAAAGCTAACATTCACAATGACTTGTTAATGAGTATATAGTAAGTGTAATTTTTCAACAGGATGGTCCTAATTGGTGCTGCTCGTTGTACCCCAACTAAAAATTGTACCCAACCATTAAGTCCATCTAAACACCATATATACTGACACCCAGTGGCGTGGTTTGAAGCGCCCTGGAGCGGTAGCGATTCAAGCAACCCCCTTCCCCTAAAAAAACCCATCACCATACTGTCAACCATTCAATTGGACCGCTCACTGCTGCGCCATTTGTGTTCTGATTGTAGGCATATACTTTATGAGAATTTCAGTAATTCTTAGTGGAAACAAATTGCACATTGACAAATTAAATGTAGCCTATTTAAAACGTTAATTATGATTTTTGTTTCTAAACATATACCGGTACCTATATAGTTTTATTGTTATAATAAAATCTTATTTGTTATGTAAGAGTTTTTTCATTTTATTAGGTTTGTATTTGGTTGTATTAATTTGAATTTAATATTAAAGTGTTACAACATTACTTTGATTTATTATAAACTTTTCTAGACGTGTAAAGATTAAACACATTAGTAAAAATATTACATCTTTTAAATTAAAATTTTAGCGCATTATTAAAAAAAAATAAAGTTAGTAATCAATAAAAATAATGTACATGTAAGCTTAAACAATATTAATATAAACATATATATATAAACATAGAAATTATTGCAATTTGTACTCAAACTTTGAAAGATTGAATTAAAACACCTTCCTTCGTGATTTGGCACTTGTAAAATCCTTGATGGCGTTATCCAAGTCGATCTTTCTGGCTCTGGCACGTTCTATGGATATCGTCGCTAAAGAACTCAGCCGCTCCTGTGTCATCGTGCTACGAAGGTAGTTTTTTATAATTTTCAGTTTAGAAAAAGACCTCTCCGCAATTGCTGTTGTTACTGGCATTGTCAAAAAAATTAAGCACGCATTCACAACATCAGGAAAGCTGGAACCAACTTGTGCGCGCACTATTATAGTTTCGGCAAGATCCTTAATTCCTCTCATTCCTTCGATATGACTTGAAAAGCAAGTTTTAAGTCTTAGAATCTGTGCACCTAGGTTAGGCGATATATCATCTGGGTAGTTGCTTACCAGTATTTTGGATGCTTCTACTATATCTTCATCACTTGATTCCATTAGAAATGATGGCTTCAAACATTTAAAACTTGTACAGATCTCACTGACAACGTTAAACCGTTCGGTTACTTGGGTTGCTATGATGTCGAGAGTACGGTTAAACACTTCAACCTCAAAACGCTTTTCTTTATCTATAATTGGTTGATCAACTTGAACTTCGTCAATCATTTTCTTGTTCCTCTTTGTTCTTGAGTCGGGGAAATGGGGCGAAATCTTCCATTTCATACAAAGCTGAGTTGCATCGTTTTTGACTGTTTTCCATTCTTTTCTAAGTTGAGATATTTTTATTTTTAGATCTATCAACATTTTTATTGCATTTTCCAAGTCTTCTTCAATACTTTGTAATTTTTTCGATATCATGTCAATAGAACCAAGTAAAACACTTTCCACTACAATTAAAATCACGGTAGGAAATTGTTCAAAATATTTTACAAGTGATTTCGCCGTACCTACCTCTTCTTGGTTTTTACCATCCAAACTCAGGAGAGTCAGTGTTTGCATTATATGAAAATAACCAGTTCGAAGGGCATCAATGGCTTGATTTCTGGATGACCACCTGGTTGGACACACCCTTTTTAGAGTTTTCTCCATCAGACCTGATTTGTTCAATAACGCCCATCTTGATATGGATTTAAAAAATACATAGAGGCTTTCAACATTGTCAAAAAAATTCCTGATCTCAGGAATACATTTGACTGAATCATTAATTACAAGATTAAGTGCATGCGCACAGCAATGAATGTATTTGGCTGCAGGATTCTTTTCTTTAATTCGGGCTTGAAGTCCTGAATAAACACCCCTCATATTTGCTGCTCCGTCGTATCCTTGACCTCGAACTTTAGAAATTTCAGAAAATTCTTCTACTATACATAGTACAATACTTTCCAAGTATTCACCTTTCTGGCTTTCCACCTCAGTGAAGCCACAAAAAGCTTCTTCTATCACCAACTCTACAGGCTTTTCTTCATCATCAGTCTTGATTTTCACATATCGAAATACTGTGCTTAACTGATCAACTTTTGCTATGTCTTGAGTTGTGTGAAAAATTATAACGATAAACGGACTTTCCTTAATTTCATCTTTTATTTGTCTTCTTATTTCATTGGCAATTAAGTTAATCAATTCATTCTGAATTTGAGGGCTGAGGTATTTAACAGTTCGTTTAGGTAGTTTAATTAAATCTGCCAGGACTTGATCGTACCTTGCCAACATGTGTATTATCTCAATAAAATTTCCCTTGGACACGGTATTGTCATCTGATATTGACATCCTGTGTTCTCTCAATGGTAAGTCGTTTGTAGCTAACGTAATAATGACATCTACAACTCGTCGTATGACTTGCCTCCAGTAGTTTGTAGCTTGTTTTATCTCTTCAAGATTTTCGCAGTCAACAGTTAGGCCAATTTGCCAGCGAAAATAAACTTCACTTGATATAGCGTGGCTTTGTGATTGCTCATGGTTTTGTATGTTTCGTCCTAAATGTGCCCAATCAGCCGTACCTTTGGTAAATCCTTCAGTACGTGTCATATCAAATAGCCAACAAGGCTGACAGTAGCAAATATTTAATTTGTTTGAGTAGCATAACCAATTACGTTTTATTTTTAATTGGTTGTCTTTATTTCTCTGAAAATACCATTTCTCATCGAAACCTCTATTTTTATTTCTACCATCAGGGTCTTTTGGGAATGGCCCTTTAGGTTGGTGAGGGCCTAATTTTATTATCAGTTTTTTTTTGTTCGGGTGTAAGAGGTTCTTCAAAACTACCTTTATCAGATGAACTAGTGTCTTTGCCATGCCGTTTTTCACTAGCCTGTTCTAACTCTGTTACTTTATTTTTAACCTCAACTATATCAACATTTTTGGTAATACAATTTTCTTTTTCAATTTGGAGGTCACCAATAGATTTATTGCTACTGGGTCCTTGTATGGAAAATAGATGGTCTTGGTTCTTGCTGGTGCTGTTTAGTGTATTTATAGCCGGTGTCGCCGGCGAGGTTAAGCTCATCACTTCACTAGATTCAGATTTAGATTCACCCGATTCACTATTCAACAGTTGTTGTCCAGGTGTCTCACTTCTGTTATTATCATTATCTAATGGCTTAAAAAAAAAGATGACAACTTTCTCGTTTTATTAAGTTCAATCTCTTCAGCTTCTTCCCTTTGTTTTCTTCGTTTTCGGTATCCCGCACCACTACACTTTTTTGACATTGTTACTAAGAAATAGAAAATAATAGTAAAGTACACAATCCCAATAACTTGACTGCCCCTTTAAACTTTAATTTCCGTTCCAAATGTTAAAAGACACAAAATGAAAACACAAAGTACAGTGAAACAACACGACAAATCTTACAAGGTCACAGACACTTAAATCACCACCTCAAACAATAGCTGACTGAGACCAGAGATAATAATACCAAGAGACTGAGACTGATTAAACAGCGACCAGAGAAGAGAAGGGAGACAAGTAAGGGGGAGGGGCGAGCTATTTTTAGTTTTCTAGGAATAGGTTGTACTCATGACTCGGGCGCGTTACACCAATATTTATATTATTGTCATTAGTCAATCAACGGAACACTAACTTACTGATTGATTTATTATTTTTAAGTATTGTAATTAAATATTAGGGCATATAAATTAAGTACTGTATAATATATTATTACTAATAGTACGCTATTTTCAATTTAAAATATGTTACAAATAAATCTTTTCAAGACTTCTGCAATTTTTTTCTTTCAAGAAGGATGCGCCCTTTGGATCCTTGCGCCCTGGAGCGACTGCTCCATTCGCTCCATTGGCGCTACGCCACTGCTGACACCACTAAGATTAAACTGAATTATCAATAAGTTTTCTAGAAGAAAAAACGTGTAAAATGCAGGTTTATGCTCTGTCATTTTGGTTAGATTTTAGGACTGAAATAAAAAAACTACACACTTTAATAGCCCAAAAAAATATATTATTATTGTTAATAACATAATGTAAAAGAAATCACAAGAGAAATTAAACCTGCAAATGTTAATTCATTTTAATTTTCATTCATTGTCATTTACCACCTAATCTATTGAAACAACATTATTTAACAAAATAAAAACAATATTATTGATAGCTTGATAATAACATGTATACATATGAAAGTTAAGCAGTAGGCATATAATATTATGTGGATTTACTTTCGGAGACTTTAAGTTAGTTTATTATAGGTTTTTTATATAATTTATTAAAAATGAATTTATATAGCTTTAGAATTTAATTGTGTCAAGTTTGTATGACAAAACACGAATTTGTATTTATGTTACTAAAAGGACACATTAAGTTAGTAATATAAGCTGGAATTTTTATACATTTTAATAAAAATTTATTTATAAATCGTTTGAATGTATTTGCGATACCTAAGTTTTAATGATGAAAAACAAATTGATATAAAATGTTATGGAAATTAGACTAACTTAGTTTCAGTTAAGGTTTTTTTTATAATACCTAACTTACATATATATTAACAAGTTTCATAACATTTTTTTCAATTCTGAAATATTAAGTTGTAATAAGAATATAGGTTTATGTTTATTAAATAAATATATTAATGAAACTTACCGTCAACAATAGTCAATTGTTCGTAGCTATTTCACTACGAGTACGCGGAGTACACTTGAGTACGCGGTGTGACAGTAGGGCTACTATATGGTTGTAATAAATGTTTAAAGAACTTGTGTGTGTGTTATGTGATGTGTGTTAAGTGATTTATGTGTTTTTAAACTGAGGCAGCGGGAACTACTAAGCAAACGCTTGAAAATGGCTGCATAGCCGAAACGGCCGTAGTGAAATAGCTACGAACAATAGACCATTGTTGACGGTAAGCCTCATTAATATATTTAATTACTAATCAGTAGTCGGAATGGCGAAAACAAATATTTTTGTTTATCACACCAAAATGTTTTTTTATTGGCAATATTTTTAATATATGATTTTTCAATTTAAGTAGCCTAGGCTATATATAGGCTGTGGATTATTCAGTTTTAGTTCCAGCAATGCAGTAACATAGTCCTTACTTGCTTTTTTCTAATTGGTGAAGTTTCATAGTATTTACATAAAAATAGATGGTTTTCTTTAGCACTGTGTAAAAATATATTCACCAGTAAATCCATAAATACCCAACTTTTAAATATAAAATTCAAGTTTAAATGTATTGTGTTGTGAACTTTATGGCGGTATAATTGACATGTTTTTATTAGAAATTTCCTTTAAATTTAATATGCTAATACAATCTTATACAAACTAGCTATACAAAAGACTATTTTTACGTAAACAGTGTACCTCCATTAAAGAAGGAAACCCATCAATATTGTCCAAACGTTGAAGTTCATTGCTGTCTAAAACCAGTGAAGTTATTTTGTGCGCTTCTTCAATTGAATGATGCCCTTTACACAGCTTAGTAAGTCCTTGACCTGATAGATTCAAAGTACAATCTTCACCTGAAATAAAATCTTCAAACTAAGTTATTATAGTTGCAAAACTATTATGCTTCCTACTTTTAAGAGCCAAGGAACATAGAAGCCAAACCCTACAAACTAACTTAACTTTAAAGCCGGGAAACTATGTTTAAGATTCTGACAGTTGTTGAAAGCTGAACACACAAGCGCTGACCCACTCCATCACGACCGAATTTACTTCAATTAAACTAGACAGAAAGAACTCTAAAGCAAAAGCTTATTGTTTAGTGAAAACTGGTGAACTTTTAGTTCTTGCTGTGAAATAGCATCAGCTGATTGATTACATTTTTTTAGGAAAGTAAGAAGTGTTACCAACTTATATATGTTTACTTATATAACTTATGTTTACAATACTGGAAACATTCTCCGACTGGCGACTAGCCTACGTTTAGGTTCAGGTTTTTTAAGTTGCAACCCAGATTTGATAAAAAAAGTAATAGTATTTAAAAGTTTGCAAAAAAAATCTATTTCAGTACCGGGTAAATGTAGTCCTATATATCCAATTTAAGCTATATGTCAAAGACATTGGGCTACACATTCTTCATACCGGTACAATTACTTTCAATTTGATGCATGTATTTGGAGAGGTTGCAAAAAATTAAGTTTTTGGTTTTCGCAGTAATTCGGAACACCAAAATTTTTAGTAGTAAGAAAAAGAAATAACACTTTTAAACACCGAGTTATCTTATTTATTAGAATGGAATTGGATCATAGGTTTAGATTAATAACCTAGGATGACAGGTAGATAGGCCTAATTTATAAATCACCCTTACTAAAATAATATTAAAATAAAAATAAAAAGAGTGAGAATAAAATTAATGAAAAATGTTGCCTTTGTCAGTGTGAATAAAGTTATGTGCAGACAGTGCCTAAATTGTACAAAATATTATTATTTTAACCCTGCATGTTTGGACAAGTACTGGTTTATAACAAACTAAATCGTTTGTTAAGTTCCATATTGTCTAATGCATGAGATACTGACCATTTAAAAGTGCTACATCCATTCTTCTTTACTTGTATACAGATCTAAGGTCATGAGGTGATTTTAATTAAAATGTCTTCAAAATAAAAGAAGCGCCAATACATTACTCCTGAAATTGATTCATATGGACAATTTTATTTTCCTACAAATAACTTTTGAAACATCACTAGAAACATTTCGCTTCACACAATGTTTACAAATAAATAAACACATTCCCATTACACAAAAAACAACGATTTTAACTCATTTTGTGAGGTTATGTACTACTACTTCTGTAGGAGTTTGGCTTGCAATTTTTATTGTATACTGTAAACAAACAGCTGACAGAAATTGCTACTGCCAACTCAATGTTGTTTTTTTTTTTAGAGAATATTGCATTCGTTAAGTATATAATATGTTTATACTTTATTTTTAAAGAAGCGTCTTATTTACTAATTGTGTAAATAATTATTTACATAATATTGTTCGTACGTGATTCATAAGTAACCGATAGCAAAAATTTAAACCAATGATTGATAGTGTATATATAATATAAATATATTTTTTTTAAATACACAACTGGCTTTGTGGCATACACACTATACATTATTTACTTGTAATAGCCTAATTTAATTGTACAGTATAATAAGTTTTCTGTCTATTTGACCGTCTCACTTTGTGCTTGCTAGATAGAAGCGATCAACTGTCATCTAGATAATAAAGACAATAATCATATCAGTCTCTCTGTCGGCTGTCAGAGTGTCAGACTCAGACATCAACCATTCGTTTCGTGTGAATGTGAAAGTGATTAGGTATTTAACCCACAAAACATTGTAAACTTATAACCATATTTCGGCGTATTATAAATTATTTGAGTCCGTTTAGTTGATCTAGTGTTTGATTACGAAGTAAGAAATATTATTTGAAAGTGTTCCAGGTAGTGAAACTAATATTTATGTTATAAATTACTATTTTCCACATTATGGATTTGAAGTAGGGTAGTAGGCCTAGGCCTAGGTATATTTTTTTATCTTTTGCATTTTCTTAAAATTTTAATAAAATTTAACTTACATTTTCAAAATAAGTATACTAGCATATATATATATATTTATTAGTCATATAGGCCTAGGCTATTAGCTTTTTTTAATATGTAGGGAATACATTAGGCCTAGTTTACATTCATATTTTGCACGTTAATTAGGCTTCTTAATATTAACCTAGGCCTATGTTTCCTTTTTTATGAAAAATATATTTACTGAGTGGGAAAGGTAAGCCTAAATAAAAACTAGAAAATCAGATTTAAACAAAAATCTAGTCACAGTATGTTTCCACATTGTTTTCATATTATATAGGCTAAGTTGCTAACATCAATTAAGTTGTTTTAAATAACAGAAATATTAGCTGGAGAGTGGATCTATACTTTCGTCCCGAATAAATCGGCCCGTAAGCCGTAAATCTATACCGAATTTCTCCCTTAGGCCTATAATGACACATTAGGTATGTTATTTTTCTCATTTAAATATCATGGGTTTGATAAAATTACTGGACCAACTTTGTTGCATATAAATAGCATTCCAGGGCTAATTTAGTACTTTAGCATCAATCAAGTTAAGAAACCAAATCGGTAAAAATGTAGGACGTCGTGACCAGAGGTTTTTGGCAAATTTCTTCATACAGTATTATGAAAGAATATGTTAAACTGACTGTAAAAACAACAACAATATACGCCGGAAATAAAATTATAGAAAATATGAACGAAATAAAAATTGAAAATATAGAGGTTAACTTCAGTATTTCTAGATATTTTAACACTAAATAAAAGAAATAAATCACTTAATACACCAAACAATGTAAGCAATAACTTCACTAAACACAATGAATTGAAAGAAATCACGAAAATATACAAAAATTTGCTAAATAGGCCTAACTTACCAAGGTTTTTAGTTTAAAAACAATAACAATTTTCCTTATTAAATTACATTGAATACCTGTAAAAAGGCAAAAACAATCATTTCTTATTTGTCAACGTTGCCACATTGAACATGTATGATTGTGAAAGATTACCTATCTATTAAAACCTGTGGTCAACATGTAATACACTAGAACCACCAAATCATAGATATGAATATAGTAAAATTAGAACCTAGCCTATATAAATAAATACAATTGTTAAAAGTTCTCTTATTGAGGAGAAATAGTCCTACCTTTTAGCATTGTATTTGGATAACCTAATAGAACTCCGATCCAATGCAATATTTTGTTCCACTGGAAATTCGACGATAGTGGTATTATCTATTGGGGAAACGATGGAAGCTGTGTGAAACACCAATGATTTCTCCCTAGCGCTACCTCGCGACGCGATCATGCACTATTTTCGCGACAACCTTTTTCTCGGCACACAGTCCCCGTATGCATGCATGATCTATTTTATTATTCATGATCCTATGCTTTTAGGCTCATCAACATATTTTAAATATAAAATTTAGTTACTAGTCTGCTCCTAAATTTTGAACTAGACACCTCTTGCTTAAGAAGCGAGAATGATGTCCAGACCAAGGAAATGCCTGTTAGTTTAGTATAGTGCATGTAACAAACTTCTACTTGTTACATCTGGTGTAGGAATAGTGTTATACGCTATACATAGCCTATATATTAAGACATAATTTATATCTTAGTAACAATTTGTATTTGTCATGTCAGTCATGGTGAACTTACTTGCCTGTCATAAAACACCAAAAGTCCTTCTGACTGCAAAAGAGTTTAAATTATAGAGGTTTTCTGAATCGTATAAGATTAGATCAGTTTAGCCTACTAGATGTTTTCAAACAAACAAAATATTGTACATTGGATAAAGCTAAGTATGGTAATGCAATAAGATGAGTGCAGAAACAAATTGATACTAATTTTTATAGCTAAATAGTCAAAAACAACATGAATCAACTTTAAAAAATGCTAGTTAAACAGATCAAAATAGCAGTTAGTGACATATCAGTTACCATAATCTAGGTGTAGGCCTAATCCAACTCCGCCCTTACAAACTGCAACATATCCTCAGTTAAACACCGCACTGCTCCCTCAAGTTGTCACAAGTGCTGAAGGAATTTGAGCAAGGGATCAAAATTTTTTAAACTGTTCTGTGATCATTCGAGTAGACGTGGGTGTAATGAAGTGTTCTTGACAAAAGAAGAATGACCCATACACTTTGTGTTTTCTCATTGCACAAAACACAAGTTTTGCTGGAGAAATTCATTTGATTTTTCTATTTCACGGATTTTTTAATTGCAAGTTAGATTTGCGTACAAAGGGTTATTGCCAATTGTCCCAAAAATGTAATCAAAAACCACACATTCAGTCACTACCTACCCAAAAACATCATCAAACAAACCGGACGCCAATGTTTTTTTCAAACAGTAGGCCTAGTTTAAAAATTTGATAAAAATTGAATATAGTAATGCTTGAAAAGAGTTACATCGTAATAAACAAATTTAGGCCTACATACGTTTCTTGTTTATTATAGACTAGTGTCTATGGCTCTAGCTTTGAGATACAAAATTTAAATACCCTGCCCGCATGGATGTTGTGGACCTACTAACTTGCATTAGTAGATTGGTTAACAATGAATGGTTTGACCTTTTCTTCAAAGATTAAATTAAAATCATAGATACTAAATGAATAACTGTGTCTTTCTAAATTACAATAAGTGGGGTATGATTTTTTCTGTTTTGTATGTGAAAACCGTTCAGGGCATCACAATAGGCCTACAGTAAGAAGCGTGCAACGCTTCTAAATGTAATGTAAAATTATATCCAAACGTTAATTAGAACTAGTTTGTGAGAATAACATCTGGAAAACTTAACAAATAACAACCACTTGTCACAGCTAGGGCTAAAAATAATTAACAATAGATTAACTAAAATCTTAAAAGTAGGATAGTAGTTAACAAGAAACTAAAACAGCACAATAACTCTAAACTTAACGAATATGCTAACTATAGACTTTAGGTACAAAATGAAACAACAACAAAGCAAACATGGGTTTTACAATTTTATCCAGTAACAACAGTGATGAATAAATCGAAGGACTGTCGGGTAAATATTGAACCATACAATTACACTCAATTAAAAACAAATCATTTGAGATCTGATTCCATGGCCCAAAATACATAGTATGTTTTGTCCAAATCTATAAGTTTCCCTTTTTATTTCTAGCGGTATGTTGTAAATGATTAGCTATGCACCAATAACTGCTAAAAACTTCCGAACGAATGTAAAAATTACAGGTTTTGAAGTGTATTTCCCATCTATTAGTACACTAGCTGACCCGTACGGTTTTGCCCGTGGTGGTTGGTATTTTCAGTCTTTTTGACGTAATTGTATTCTTTTTAAGTGTTCAGTCAATGAGTGGTATTTGGCTTTTATATATATAGATCTTAAATAATAAAAGCACTATTGTCATAATAATAAAAAATCTGAAATTATGATTTTAGTAACTTTGATCCCCTCAAACCCCTCTTAAAATTTCGAAATTTTTCATACCCTTTCTTAGAGGGTCCCCTCTTTTGTGGCCCTAGAGGAAGCTACATACCAAATTTAATTCCAATCCGTTTGGTAGTTTTGAAGAAATCGTGATTTAATAACTTTGATCCCCCAAACCCCCGTAAAATTTCGAATTTTTTGAAACCCTTTCTTAGCGAGCGCCTATGGCCCTAGAAGAAGCTACATACCAAATTTCATTCCAATCTGTTCGGTAATTTTGGAGAAATCGTGATTTAGTAATATTTACCCCCCAAATCCCCCTAAAATTTCCAATTTTTAAAACCCTTTTTTAGTGAACACTTATGGCCCTAGATGAAGCTATATACCAAATTTCATTCCAATCCGTTCGGTAGTTTTGAAGAAATCGTTTTTTAATAACTTTGATCCCCCCAAACCCCCCCAAAAATTTCGAATTTTTTCAACCCCTTTCTTAGTGAGCACCTATGGCCCTAGAGGAAGCTGCATACCAAATTTCATTTCAATCCGTTCGGTAGTTTTTGAGAAATCGTGATGAGTGAGTGAGTGGTATTTCGCTTTTATATATATATAGATTTTACATAAAATATTAGATACGAAAAATATTCGACCCCTTAGGTGCAAATAATCTAATGCATTTTTTTAAACTACTATATTTAAATTAAACACACTATATTGCTAAGTTTAAGGTAGCCTATCTAACTTCATAGCAAGTTCACAAATTGTTTATTTTTAAGGGAAGTTTCCCTTTTCACCCCTTAGTCTCGTGTAATCGAAATTAAAATGTTTTTTCTTTCTTAGGAATTAAATGCTCCGAATTTCAGTTCTGCGGTTTGTATAAAGTTAGTGAAATTTACATTTATTGTGTAGGGGTAGTTACCTCAATTTACCCCCTCAGATGGTAGTGACCATTGGCGGATCCAGGGGGGGCTGTAGGGGATGCAGGCGCCCCCCTTTGGGGTTATTATATTTTTGTTTAATCGTCTAAGTAGCAGACTTTGCTCAATCGAGTAGTGTCGGACAACACAACTTGTATTGAATATTTCACCTACCTACTAAATATTATCAAATCTCAATAAAACAAAAACCATTGGAAAGAAAAGTTTTAAACTTTAATTTTTGTATTTACAAATTTCTTCTAAAAAAGATATTTACTATGTAATGTAATCATCGTTGTAAAATTGTAGTTGCCTAAATCAATATTGATGCCGCGCTAGAAAGCATGAGGAAATGACTCAAACTCGTCACTTTTGAAAGGCACATAATTGTTAGACAGACTTGTTTTGAGAAAAAGATAAGGACACCACTGGATTTTATCAAGATTTTAACTTTCTACCACGATTTTCAATCATTTGTCTTATAGTTTCTTATATATGAATTTGTCTGTAAACCCTTGCCATTGGACAGTTTTCAAAAAATGAGAAAGCACATTTTGCAATCAATGTATCTATTACAAATCTAAATGCAGTATTCGTATAATAATTTTTATATCAATCTGAAGTAAAAGTTCTATATTTTCGTTTAATATAAGGAAAACCTGGTTTAGTGTTCCGAACTATTCGGGTATTTCGTGAAATATGTAGGCTTACATTTTCAACGCCCTAGGCGCGTTAGCCGTTACCTTTTCCTGTCTGGCTGGAATTATACTACACGTTTGTGAGAATTTTGTTTAGTTGTTGTAATTTAGTGAAATAAGTTTTTAGAATAAATCTATTAAAAATTTTCAAGTATATACAGTTCAATTCTATGGTTTATTCTCTACAATTTGTTATAATAAAACTTTATTTGGGAGTAAAGCATATAATCCTTAATTCCTATTCAAAATGGGTGATCGTGAAATAGTCTAAAAAGACGTTTTCAAGCACCGTATTCCAAAAAATTTTTTCACCCCCCCCCCCCCCCCCGGACAGGAAACAGCCCCCTCCTTGAAAACGGCTGGATCCGCCCATGGTAGTGACTGAAATTTATTGGATTTACTTTTTACTATTTATGGAATAAATTAACCAATATTTCACTCTCTATCTTCAATAGGAATAAAATAATTAGTATAATTAGTAATCAATATGCAAAAGCAATAATTTTGTTATCTATCACAAAAAAATCAATTGTCAAAAATGTCACCTTTCTATTCTACACTCTCGGCTCTAATAAAGACAAACTGTCAAATTTTCAGTGATCGGCTGAGTAGTTTTTAACCCTAAAACCGGCAGCTTTAACGAAAATGGATTTTTTGGCGTGTGCAAGCATTTATTCAAAAATTCGCCAAAAATAGTAAATTAACCCCAATCCAAAAGGGTTCCATAGCTTTTTTGTAGAGAAAGGTTCAAAGAATTTGTATATGCCATTAAAAAAATTATAGATGTAAAATTTAGAAAGTTATTAGCTCAAGAAACAAAAAATGTTCAGTTACGAAAAATAAAAGTTCAAGTCTACATAAAAAGTAGTAAACATTTTTTGTAATTTTTTCCATAAATGTAAAATAGTTTCGTAATTTAGTTCTAAATAGAACTGTATAAAAACATTTTCAAATTTCTTATTTTGAAAACACGTGATTTTATGTTCTTACTACAAGCCTGCTATCAAAAGTATGCCAAGTGAGAAACGTAATTTACTAATATATGCTGTGCCCAAAATAAAATATTATTATAACAAAGTGTAGAGAATAAATCAAAGAACTGAACTGTATACTTGTAAATTATCTTTTCATAAAAGTGTTTGACTTAGAATTATTTGAATAACAAAAGTTAGAAAAATATAGTAAACTCTCGTCTGTACAAGATGCGTGCGCAAACCCTTATCCCTATAGTCAAATTCAACTCAGAGTGAGGCGGAAGTTCAAGCCTACGGAGGGTCAGCACGGTCGACTGGTTTCCGCTCCACACCTACCTGAATTTTAATTGTTTATAGTAGCGTTATGCAAACTTTTTTTATAACAAGAAAATATAAAAATAAATCACATAACGTTGTGTATCATGATTGTCTGTTTATTTTGGTACCAAATTTGAAGTAAATCGGTAAATGTTGAGTAATTAAATAGTTCTTAGTTACATTAAAAGCTATGCCATTTAATTACTCAACATTTACCGATTTACTTCAAATTTGGTACCAAAATAAACAGACGATCATGATACACAACGTTATGTGATTTATTTTTATATTTTGTTGTTATAAAAAAAGTTTGCATAACGCTACTATAAACAATTAAAATTCAGGTAGGTGTGGAGCGGAAACCAGTCGACCGTGCTGACCCTCCGTAGGCTTGAACTTCCGCCTCACTCTGAGTTGAATTTGACTATATGTCTGGCTATGTTGTAAAAGTCCGTTACGCTTCAGATTTGAACGTTAGATGAGACCGTATTAGCAGTCACTTTCCCACGGTCCTACACAATAAACTGTTCAAATATAACATATTTGGTTTACAGGGGAAGTTAGCTTGAAGAATTATCTTTACAAAGATACCAAAATATCTATAAAAAACGATTGAGGTCATACAGATATCACGTGAAATAAATAACGCTGTTTGTTGGTTGGAAAACTGACCAATTGCAAGGGTCTACAAAACCCCTTCCAACTTCAAAACTATTGGTCCGATTTTTGATTAGATGAAAGTTTTGGATAGGGGAAATTGTGATGAATCCATCGATACATAGATTTAACTAAGACAACCTACTGGGCGGGTTTTAGAGATTGACAAAAGTTGAGTAATTTCGTTATGTTTTGTATGAATTTTCGAGCGCCGATTGATTTGTAGAAAACTAATAAACTGCAACGATGATTATGTATGTAAATATACGTTTTAGAAAGAAATTGTAAATACAAAAAATAAAGTTTGAAACATTACCTTTCCAATGGTGTTTGTCTTTTTGAGATTGGAAGATTTTTAGTGGGTCAAATATTCAATACAATCACGCGTTACAAATGTGTTGTCATGATCGCACGTTTCGTGCGATCTGCCGGTTCTAGGGTTAAGTCTTTAGAGGACCAAAAAAGTCATTAAATATACGAGGTGTGATAAAAAATACAGTGAATAATTGTATTACAAAGTAATAAGCTTAAAGGCTATATAGAATTTGAACTAAATCTCCTTCAACGTAGCCTACTGTCCTTGGGTAGCGATGCTGGTCTCTTTTTCCTTCACGGCGTGCTACGAGCATCGATGTATAAACACACTGGATTGCGCGCTGAGTAGCCTGAAAGGTTCGAGAAACGAGCCGGCCGGCGTGGAGCTTCCCCCTCCACTGGAGGGATAGACCCGCGGTGGGCAGCGTGATAGATACACAGCGGTTGGACAGTGATACACATTGTTGTTGTTATATACAGTTCAATTCTTTGATTTATCCTCTACACTTTTTTATAATAATATGTCATTTTTGGGCAGAGGAAATAGTATTCCTAAATTACTATTCAAAACAGGCCTAGTTTTGTTAGCAGTCTTGTAGTAGGAACATAAAAACTGGTGTTTTCAAAATAAGAAATTTGAGATTGATCAATACTTTTATACAGTTCTATTTTAGAACTAAATTACGAAACTTTTTTACATTTATGAAAAAAATTACAAAAAATGTTTACTACTTTTTATATAGGCCTAAAGTTGAACTTTTGTTTTGAAACCAGGACTAAATATACAGTAGTAAACATAACCTCAAT
>JAGFPH010002654.1:144949-174258 GCA_018207615.1 Philaenus spumarius | reverse complement strand
TGATTTTCAAATATTTTTAATTTCTTAGGTACTTGCACAGAAATATCCCGCTTTCTGTAGAATTGCCCCGTTATTTTTATGTATGATTGCATAAATATAATTTTTCAAACTTAACTAATCTTTTTTTACTAGCTTTTTCCTAACCAATAGTTCTTTTGAGAGTGTAAATCTGATTTCAGTACACATTTTTTTTTAATAAACAAAATCTGCAAACGATTTGATCGCAATAGCTCATTTTTCCTATGGCAATTCGCTAATAATGAATTATATTAAACAGAATTGTGTTTTGTATCAGAATTATATTTCCACTCTATAATATATGGCTTATTTTGGAATATTTTTGTTTACTATGTTCTTTTCTCTTTTTTATTTGTCTTTTTTCCTTTTTATATAGATTTAGTCATAGTTTTTTGTTCTAGCTACCTGTACACAGAAAAGTTTCTCTTTTCTCTTCAGGATGAATATGTAATGTATCTCCGTTATGGAGAATTATGTATTGTTGCTAAATAAATAAATAAATAAAAATATTATGATGAAAAACAAGGTAGTTAACATCACCTATAAATCCACAACAGTTAAGCTAATAGGTTTTATTTTATAAGAGTCGTATGTTTGTCAAAATAAATTACAAAATTTGAGGTCTAGAAACAACACTGCTTAATTTATGAAACAGATTTTATTATTAAACTCTGCTACAAGTGCCAGGTAGCGTGAAGCGTCATTTGAGCATGCGCTATAACGTCTTACCCTCTCCTACTTCACTGTGAGTCTTCAGTATACAGTCACCACCAAAAAGTGTTAATATACAATCAACACGACTACAGAGCAAACATGAGTTAGGTAGGCAGGCAGCAGACAAACGCGTGTAGTGGTGCTCTGACTGTACTCCCCGCGAGAGGGGAAATGTTCTCCAGACTAGGGGGAGCCGGCATAGGAGACTTGCACACTCCCCTCTTCGCGCTCCATACTAATTGGCGCTGTCTGTAATAAGTAATCTGTTAGTTTTAAGCAATCGGTATCTCTTTGTTTCTAAGAGGGATGAAACTCATAGATGAGCAGCTACTGCTGGCGTTCAGTTCACTGTAATACGTAAGGATGTAATACAGTACAGCTATCCAGGGGCAGGACTCGGACCAACCAGTTCACTCCCTGGCATATGCTTCTTCTGTTTTGGAATTGATAATTCCCCCAAGAACTTGGTTTTCTAAGAACAAGAAGAAACCCTCCAACACATTATTCTGCAGTGCCCTGGTCCAGAAAATGCTGCTAGAGAGATACTGAAGGCCAAACTTAAAGAAAAATTCACCCTCGACAAAGTACTGACTTATCTGACAGGGGAAGATTTTTTTTATCTGCGGAGTTGACAAGCTATCTTCATCAAAAGGGAGTTGCAACCAGTTAGACTAGTCCATATAATCCTGCCGGCAATGGACAAATAAAGCGTTTAAATGGAATAATATGGAAAACCATCACACTGTAATTAAAATCAAAGGGTTACAATCAGAATCAATGGAAAATATATCTACCAGAAGCTCTACATTCAATATCTTCTTTATTATGTACTGCAATAAACTGTACTCCACATGAACGGATTTCATAAATCTGGATTTCATGCATCTATGTTGTTCTTCAAACGGAACTACATTGCCAGCTTGGTTGCTACAACCAAGTCCAATCTTGGTGAAATGTAATGAAAGGATGAGTAAATATGAACCACTATGGTAGTTGATGAAACTGAACTAATAGAAGCTAACCCTAATTATGCCCTTATACATTAAGGAATGATATAAATTTGATTTCTGTACTGAATAATATTGATTCTGATCAACAAATGCCAATTTCTGATAGTAACTATCACATTTCTACTGATCAATCAGATTCCCAAAGTACTGAAGCAACAAGTGACACTCAGGAAGATAAAGAATTAAGGACATCTTCAAGAACAAGAAAAGTCCCTGAATATCTTAAAGACTATATGTCATACAGTATTTTAAATTTTTAAATTCAGTGGGGAAGAATGTGGTGAACTATAATATGACATATGATAGATTAAGTTTATTTAGAATCAGCTGTTTATATTGTTGTATCATATGTTTTTAAATCTTTGGTTTTGATTGATTACATTTTATTCTGTACCTATAGAATTATGTAATTCTTAGTTACTTAAAAGGTTGAGTTATTCCATTACAGTCAGTCAAAATAAACACTAAGCATTAGCAAAGGAAAACTTTTTCTTTTTGGAAAAACTTTCGAAAACGTAGTGAGTGGAGGGGGCCGGGGAATTGGAAAGCTGTATAATGATATCAATCTAATATGTAAACAAATGTTACCAACATTACATGCATTTGTTAATTATAAGTTTAAATTTACACTGAACATTTATAAATTTAAAGATTTTGAGTTTATTAGATATAGTATATTATTATAAAGATATATATTATTATTATTTTGAGTTAGCTAATAAGAAATTTCTTCATTTGATGCTGTGTTTACTAAAAATCTTTAAATTGAATATATTATTATTTTATGTAAATTTAAACAATTATTAAGTATTAGTTTTAAAAGCAAATTAAGTTATAATTAATTACTTATCAATATGATTATCACAAAGAAAACATAGCTACTACTGTCTTTTTTATAATCTTTAATATTCACTGTCTAACCATAGATAAACCACTCTAACGACTCTAACATATATCTTATACAAATTTTATAATTTTATACTACATTCCTCGAGGCTGTAAAATGTGTAAAGATTTAAGGTCATTATTTACTTTGTACATAAAATTATTCAATTACAGAAAATATTGCAGTAGTATTAAATATAAACACTGTATGCTATACAATATAACTTTGTCTAACCAAAGACTTATCTTTGGGCAAATGTGATTAATCATTGTTTCTTAAGTTGTTGATAACACATTACAATTTTTTAAGTAATTAGTGAAACATAATACATTATATTTTCGTCACAATAAACTGTTAATCAGTAAACAAATTTTTAAAAAAATCGTTAGGTTTTTCAAAAGTTTTCTATGGTATATCAACATACTTTCTGGGGTAATTTCGTCCTGGTGGCATCACTGTCACTGATGTGTTTTGTTAGTAAACTTAAAAATGGCCTCCTCTCAGGATGCTTGGTATTTATCTTTATTGGGGTTAGCTGAAAATTTTAGAACTTCAAGCCCTCCTAATATAAAATTATGTATTCAGTGTTTACAAGCAGTCTTCAATTTTAAACCACCATCAAGAGTTGAGGCAAGGACACATTTACAACTGGGAAATATACTCTTAACACATACCAAAAACATAGACCTAGCAAGAACTCATTTGGAACAAGCTGTAAGTTTTATTTTTTGTCTTAATAATATATTCTATAACTTAATGGACAAACTGAGTTATTTATAGTATCTGAGTAATATTTTACTCTTTGTCTAATTCAAAACTGATCTTATATTATGTGCTTTATACCAGTGGTGTGTAAAGTTAGGTTAGAACTAAGGTTTTTAGACCTTAAAATTTCATATCAAAAGTAGAACAGTTCAAATTGTATTATGGCTAGTATTTTGAATGAAGTGATCAACGTTTTTAGAGCCATTGGGATAACATTTACTTATATTACAAGTTGATATGATAAGCCTGTAAACTAGATTAGTTTTTGGTGGGAAAATACTTTTAAGCCTAACCAGTTTTGTATAATAAATATTGATAATTGCTCATTAAACAGTCAAAGATCATTAATGACTTTGACATATTAGGACTAATCAAAGTAATTTTATGTGTATATTGCATATATTAGACTTATTATGGTAGTTTATTCATTACTGTAAATATTAGGTTTGACATAACCTATTTCATATGATTGGCCTATGAGTTTATTTAGGTGAGCATATATCTCATTAAATATCAAAGATTTCTTTAATATTTTTACTTAATAACTTTTACTGTAGTTATCTTTTACTATTCTTGTCCTAAATTAATTTAAGACTATTTAGAGATAGGTTATAAATGATTCTAAGGCTGATCTGGAATTATTTCTATATTGATCTAATATCATTAGCCCATAAAACTTAAAGTGCGATACTTTACATGTGCAACCACAACTTTTGTCAAAAGGCCTTCAATGTAGTTAGACTTTGGCCTACGGAATACATATAACATTTATATACAGGCTTATACATTTAATAGGTTAGCTTGTTATTATTCTGACCTACTTTTTGGGCCAACATTATAGGCTAGTATTTTGAATGAAGTGATCAACATATTAATGTAGAACCAATGGGTTCACATTTACTTATATTACAAGTTGATATGATAAGCCTGTGAACTAGATAAGTTTTTGGTGGGAAAATACTTTTAAGCCTAACCAGTACCTAGTAGTTTTGTCTATTGTTATTTTCAATGCAAAACTGAAATTGAAGAAAATCTTATCTAAAAACATAGTAATAGGCCTAAGTTGGTAACCTATCAATCCTCAACGTTCCTAAATAAAGTTCCTCAAAATTAGCATTAAAATACATTAAATACCTTAGCCTAAAAACTATATTATGTCATTAACTAACCATGACCTTTTAACCATGAAACAGTTTAGTGTTTTATGAATTAAAACATAAGTTTCTGTTACAAGTTCGATCAGAATAGCATTGGTTATACGATTGTTCCTTTTTTTAAATTAAATTTATATAAATATTTATGAAGTAAATTGAATTGTATATGCGTCCTAAACATTAAGTACATCTTTGGCAGTCTATAAACAATATTGTATTAGCAATGTGGTAATTGAAGATTTTTTTACATATTTTTAATAAATAGGCTATATTGAATATGAAAACCTAACCTCTCACAGTTGTTTTTAAGTTAAACTTTGTATAAAATACCTTAGTATTAAGCAAAATCAATAAATACCAAACTTTAAAGTGACTATATAAACCTCCCACATTCGGCATTTAATGACTGACTAATCTCGTATTCTGAAGCAAAATGGCTAACAGCCAATTTTTAAGATTAATATTTTTTTTCTTTAATTATTTGTAGCCTTATTTTAAGTAAGCAGCGATTACCTATTTAGTGATTAAGATAAATATTAATTGAGAATAAGAAATTTTAAATCTATGTCATTATTGTATTTATTTCATAGTATTGTAGTAGGCCATGTTGAGTTGATAAGTGTGTAATAAATTGCTTTAAATATGTTTCAGTGGCTTCTATCGCAAATAATAAATGCGTTTGATGACGTAAAATTTGAAGCTGCTAGCGTTTTGGCAGAACTGTACGAGCAACAAAACCAATCGAATTTATCGAAACCAATTTTAAGGAAAGCTATCGAACTGTCTCAACACAGCATTTACTGGCATTGTCGACTTATATTTCAGTTAGCCGTGAGTATTTTAGCCCTAGCTAGGTGTCAGACAGAGAATTATTGTAATCAAATAAATAATCATACGAAAGGTAAAATTGTAAGTTAATGACATGTAATATATGTGCAGAGTAGAATTAATATTCCTTACAGTTTTGTGATAGGCATATCGCTGTTTCAAATTACCTTTAGGTCCATAAGCAATTTAGTATTCGTTTATAATATGGCCAATCTTAGTGCTAAAAAAAACAAATTTACAAGGATAACTCTTGAGTTAGTGGATAAGGAAATAATTATCTAATTTTTCAAACCTGAACAGATTAATGAAATCTTAAAAATGCGGTTTGTTTGTTGTAAATTATAATTATTCAAGGTTTTTAAATTTAATCAAAAATTATTTTTTCTATTGTTCTGTACTCTTGTTTGTCACAGTTGATTTTCTCTGGAACTAATAAAGTTAACACAGTAGGAACAATCATAAACAATTCTAAAAAGGTTGTAAACACCATGCATATCAGTGTAATCTTAGGGACTAGTATAACAAGCAAAACAATAGTAACTTCTAATGTAGAAGTTTCAGCGCAAAATGTTGACTATGTATGAAACTTGGAGTACAGTAAGTCATGAAAAAGAAGGGCCTTAACATCACCACTGAGAGAGAACTTTGGGTCGCTCGCAAATACAGTATCCATTGTTAGTAGAATAAAGTTGTTTCTCATAGGTCACATGAAAGGCCCTTCTTTTACAAGAATACCTAACTGTAGCACTGGTGACAGGAAATGTTATCCGATTAAGTTACTATTTCTAGTTAGCCATATCAGTATGTGAAATGTTAACACTTATGAAATGTTTTGTTCAGCAAATCCACGCAACCGAAAGAGATTACGAGCTAGCGAGCAGTTTACTAGGAGTTGGAGTTGATTACGCACATATATCATCAGCTAATTATACAAGAGTACTGTTTCTACTAAGTAGGTGTATGGTGAGTACCGGCTGAATTTATTGTTTGTATGTATTTTTGTTTATTTGCTGCTGTACATCGTCCCGCCATTTCGTTTTGTTTTTATTAAATAGTTTATTGGCTTAACCAATTGAGTTCAAACTTTGCACGAAACTCTTGAAAAATAATTAACTTGTTCCAATAATGTGTTTGAAAATGGCAGCCATTTAAATTTTTTAAATGACGTTACCTCAGAAACCATACATTTTTATAAAAAAACTAGGGCAAACCCCTGCGTGCTCCGCACGCCAACACCGTTGCACCCTTCTGTACACATAAATGTGTTATCTTTGTTTCTTTATAATTAAGGTGTAGGATTAATAATAACCCCAAAGCTAAGATGGTAAATAATGTTAAATGTTCAAATCAAATTATTTCGGATATTTGTAACAGCAGTTATAATAAAGGATAAAAGAACCAGCTAGACTCAGGTTTACACTATAATAAAAACCTAACCTAAAAGTTAGAAATTTAAATAATTGCTTCAAAGTTAGAAATCAGCTGTTAACGGAAATATTGGAGCAAACAGCTGTTTTATCTGTTATTTTATTCAATTGGTTGCTATGGTAATAAATGTAAATACATGTGTTGGTTCATCAGTCCAGGCCTAGCCTAAAGGTGTTTTCCGACTAAATTTACAAATATTGAAATAAAAAATGTTTTTATCAAAATGAATTATAGCCTATGTTATTCAGGGATAGTGTAGTTTTTTATTAGTAAAACTATTTTTCAATCGGTTCAGTAGTTCCAGAGATTACCCCCTACATACAAACAAATTTTATCTCTTTATAATATTAGTATGGATATCAAGAGTAAATTTTTGTATCAATTTAATTTCCTATCGAATGGTATAGTGTTGATTTCTTTCATGAACATTTGCCATTGAGCTTTAAATAACCGCCACTTTTTGTTTTTAATAGCACAAATTGTAATCGGGTGATAATTTCTTTTGCAGACATTTGCCATTGTGATTAAAATATCAATGATTTAGGGCAAATCAAATTCTAGAATTGTTTGTTTGGTGGACTTGCGCTATATATTAGCAATCCTTTAATTAAAGGTTCCTCAACACCTTGAATTTAGTGATCAAGATTTTAAATGTGTAGAGTATAAAATTAGGCCTATCCTAACATTAAATACATTATGTAGTATAATAATAAAGTATTAAATATTTACTTTTACAGTATGTATTGGCTTTCTCGTGTATATTTTTTGATTGAAGTTCCTTAAAGCGGGTTGCGGCAGAAGTTAACACGTAGAAAATGTAATATTTTTATTTATATATGTTATATATTTAAAGAAAGAAACAAATATTATCTTTTAATTGCTTTTTATTTCATGTTAATAAGATAAAATAATTTAGAAGTTATTAATATTACAGTGAAGAAATTAATAATCGAATATGTTTATATGTTATACGAAAATGTATGAATGTTTCTAAAGTTAAATGAATAAGTATTTCTTCTTTAAATTTGTAAAAACTGATATTTTGATAACAAAAGGTTGAATTTATAAGCAGTTTATATAACCTCGAAGCATATATTATAACGTATTATAGCATACATTAGTTCTATAACTCATTTTAAAAAAAATCAACTTCTTAAGAAATTAATTGATTGAAGTTGTAAACATAACCACAAAGTATAAATCTACACTGGGATTGTTGGGTGAAATCAGCTGTTGTATTATACGTTACTCACGTACGTACGGACGTACACTCGCTTTTATAGGAGTGGATATTGTTCATATGAACGAAAATATCCCAATAACAAAAATACATTCAGGATAGAAGCTCACTATTTTTTTTCATCCTCAAAAAATGGAAAAAAATTGAATAATTTAAAATCGTTTTAACAAAAAATACCAAATGTATAAAAAATAGTTTTGCATTATTGAATGCTAGGATAGTTTGTTAGTAACAAAACAGTATAATATTCACTATATTATGTGGAACCATTCAAAATGTATGGCAATTTAGCAAATGCTTGCATAAACCACTAAATAGAACCTGGTATTCTAGGGCTATCCTAGTATTTAACCCTCAAAGTGGCAGACTGCAGTCTCTCGGGTGCAAATGCAACCCGCTCGAACCTTAGCGAGAATTTGCATAATCGATAATTTAACCCACTTAGAATCATCCAATCGTAATAAAACTGGCACCATTGGAAAGGAAATGAATTAAACTTTAATTTTTGTATTTACAACTTTTTCATAAAACATACGTAATCGTCATTTTAAAATATGCATATTGTGTTACAGCTATTTCCGCGGGCGAATCTGCATACAGTTGTACTGTTATTTCCCACTTCTTCAACGTTGAAATCCCCCTACTGAAGTATTTATATCGAGATAATAAAGCTACCATTGGATTCTTCAAGATTTTAACTTTCTAATGGTGCCTTCCAATCAGATGTCACTATTTTACTCGATTTATGCATACAATGTCTGTGTAAACCCTTGCGATTGGACAGGTTTTCTACCAATGAAACAGCCCATTTGTCAACAGATACTACGCCTACTCTATCAAATGTTTTGACAGATGGTTTTACACCATTTTGTAGAGAAAAGACTGACCTTTCTAACGGTGGGAATTGAACTAGAATAAACCAGTTTTTTTGTTTGTCTAGACAGAGAGGAAAGTACATGATTAGAGCGATCTGTTGTGACCGATTGCTTGGTCTCGTTCCCACGTAATTCAAAGCACCCTTCTTGTAAGACGGCAAAATGTCATTTGATTCATATCATTTTGTTATTCAAATAAAGATAACTCAAACACTTTTTGTGAACTAAGGAAAAACAATTATACCGTTCTTTTCTTTGATTTATCCTCTACACTTTGTTATAATAATATTTCATTTTTGGACAAAGCATATATTAGTAAATTACGTTTCAATCTAAGCCTAGGTTTGTTAGCAGTCGTGTACTTGGAACATAAAAACAGTTTTTTTCAAAATAAGAAATTTTAAATTGATAAGTGTTTTTATACAGTTCTATTTAGAACTAAATTACAAAACTTTTTTACGCTTATGAAAAAATACAAAAAAAATTTACTACTTGTTATGTAGGCCTAAAGTTGAACTTTTTCCTTTCGTTACTGAACATTTTTTGTTTCTTGAGCTAATAACTTTTACAATTTCAAAATAAACAAATTTTTAGTGGCATATTCGAATTCTTTGAGGTTTCTTCTACAAAAAATCTATTAAAACTTTTGGATTTTTGTTCATTTACAATTTTTGGCGAATTTTTAAAAATATGCTTGCAAAACGCTATAAACGGGATGGCCAATTTTAGCTTTAACGATGCCAGTTCTATTGTTAAGTCCCATTTCTATAGGAATAGTTATAATCTCTGCTACAAAGATAGTTCTAATTTTTGTATTATTTTACAACATGTTCACCAAACTGGTTGACTTTACTAATTACGTACTTGGTTTGCACTTACAGTTATTATTGATAGACAAGAAATTCCTGGAAGTTTTACCCTTACTCAACACTGCTGGACAACTCGTAGACAACTGGACCGGGAGTCAATATCAGAAAGAATATTTGAAAGTTTATTTTCTTGTTCTGCAGGTCAGTTAAATTAATTAATCCTGAAACTTATTTGCTTACACTTGTAAATCAGCTGTAAGTTATCGGCTGCCGTTGAAATGTGGTAATTGCAAAATATTGTTATATGATTTATTTTTGTTTTTTGCCTTACTGGACTGGATATATTTATATAAATACCTTACTTCCTTGCACTGCTTGCAGTCCTGTTTTGATCACTTTCTATACGGTGACTTACGTTTTGCCTATTTTTTCAGGCATTTTCAAACCGTTTATAACAAATTTAAAAAAATGATTTGCATTTGTTTAATGCGCGTCAAAAACTATAAATATACATACACACTCCACAAACATTAATACAAAAACACAAACACACGTAATTAGGCATGAATATGCCGATGTAGTTTATATTAAAATAGCATCTCGCACACGTGCGTCTCGCCCCGTCCTTGTCTCAGTACTGATTTTTTTCTCTGTAGTTTTATTTATTTTGGAGATTGAAGGGGTTCTGCTCTGATGATACTGTCAAACAAAGCGTTGGATTTGAAATGTATTTTCTCGTTTAACAAAGAGTTTGGGTCTGAAATAGTTGCTTTATAAATGTGGAATTCTTCAATTACGTTCATGGTTGGTTCTTTGGAGCATTTATTTAAAATTTGCAAATTATTTTGGATATTGGTGTAAGTATGACCGGTGTCTATTAAATGTTCAGCAAATTTTGATTGGTTTGTGTTGAGATTACGGTTGGGAATGTGCTCTTTGGAACGAGTTTTGAACGATCTCCCTGTTTGACCTATATAATGTTTTTTCGCAGTTGTCACAAATGATGTTGTATATTCCACTAGCGTTGTAAGGACAAACCTCTTTATGTTTTGGTTTTATTGCTTTATCCAAATTGTTTTTTGTTTTAAAAGCCAGTTTATAACCTTGTTTACGAAATATTCTGTCTGCAATGTTGTCAAGTAACCCATGGTAGTCAATACTTATATATTTTGGTTTTTCTTTTATTATTTGGTTTTGTTTTTTTCTCTTTTTTGTTATAAGTCGATCTATTATTGTGTGTTCATAACCATTTGAAATTGCTATCTGTTTTATTATGTTAATTTCTTGATCGAAATCTGCTTTGTTCATTGGTATATTGATTGCTCTGTGTATGAAACTATTGTATGCTGACATTTTCTGGTTGTGGGGATGATTAGAGGTGGCGTGTATTGTGTGATCTGTTTGAGTGGATTTCCTATTTACTTTGAAGGCAAATTTGGTTCCAACTTTGGTAATGGTTAAATCAAGAAATTTTAAACTATTGTTGACTTCCATTTTACAAGTGAATTCGAGGGAAAGGGTGTATTTTATTTAAATAATTTTTAAACATATGTATTTGTCTCACTGTTCCATTGAAAAGACAAATCGTGTCGTCGACGTATCTGTGGTATAGGCATATGTTTTTATAAAACGTTTTTGACGGATTCATTATGTGTTTCTGTTCAATATGATTGAGAAATATCTCTGATAAAATGCTTGATAGTGGAGATCCCATAGCCAGTCCTTTTGTTTGGATGTAATATTTTTTTTCGAATGAAGAAATAGGCGAAACGTACGTCACCGTATAGAAAGTGATCAAAACAGGACTGGGAGCAGTACAAGGAAGTAAGGTATTTATGTATATTGTTATAATTTAAATAGTGAAAAGAATAATCCCAGACTGAAAATTTATAGGTTGCTTTTATTCTTGAATACGTACAACAATATATTTAAGGGGGCTGGTATTGCTTGCTCGTGCGCACTCAATTTTGCTATAATTAATTCAATAAATTTTGTTGACTTTATTTTTTAAGATATGGAAATGACATTTTTACTGTGCGTATAATATAATTGTACTAGCTGACCCGTACAGCGTTGCCCGTGGTGGTTGGTATTTTCAGTCTTTTTAACGTAATTGTATTCTTTTTAAGTGTTCAGTCAGTGAGTGGTATTTGGCTTTTATATATATAGATCTTAAATAATAAAAACACTATTGTCATAATAATAAAAGATCTGAAATTATGATTTTAGTAACTTTGATCCCCCCCAAACCCCTCCTAAAATTTCGAAATTTTTCATACCCTTTCTTAGTGAGCACCTATGGCCCTAGAGGAAGCTACATACCGAATTTCATTTCAATCCGTTCGGTAGTTTTGGAGAAATCGTGATTTAATAACTTTGATCCCCCAAAGCCCCCTAAAATTTAGAATTTTTTGAAACCCTTTCTTAGCGAGCGCCTATGGCCCTAGAGGAAGCTACATACCAAATTTCATTCCAATCTGTTCGGTAATTTTGGAGAAATCGTGATTTAGTAATTTTTACCCTCAAACCCTCCTAAAATTTCCAATTTTTTAAAACCCTTTTTTAGTGAACACTTATGGCCCTAGAGGAAGCTACATACCAAATTTCATTCCAACCCGTTTGGTAGTTTTGAAGAAATCGTGATTTAATAACTTTGATCCCCCCCAAAACCCTCTAAAATTTTGAATTTTTTTCAAACCCTTTCTTAGTAAGCACCTATGGCCCTAGAGGATGCTACATACCCAATTTCATTCCAATCCGTTTGGTAGTTTTGAAGAAATTGTGATTTAATAACTTTGATTCCCCAAAACACCCTAAAATTTCGAATTTTTTGAAACCCTTTCGTAGCGAGCGCCTATGGCCCTAGAGGAAGCTACATACCAAATTTCATTTCAATCCGTTCGGTAGTTTTTGAGAAATCGTGATGAGTGAGTGAGTGGTATTTCGCTTTTATATATATAGATTTAGCTATGATAAAAATATCAATACTAAATTTAACTTGATTTTTTAAAATAATTTTTTGTAAAACATAATTTTTTATTTTTACACTATATTACTTTTTACATGATTACTCTTGATTTATTTGAGATATTTCAAAAACTGAAGAGCCTCTCCCAAATTATTGTGATTAAGGTGCGAACTAGCAAAATTATGTACTGCAAAAATATTAAAATTAAAAAAATTTGATGTTTTTTTTTCTCTAAAAAAAGTAAATTTTTACACATACACATTTCAATATTTCAAAATCTATTTTACTCTAAATAAAATAGTTATTTATTGTAAATATTAGTATTTTAAACAATCTTTGAAAGTTCTAAAACTCTAGTTTTAGAGATATTTTGTAAAACATTAACAAAAACTTGATTGTCGGGAACAAAGTTTTATTGTCTGAACAATTGCATTGCTTCTACCTCTAAAACTCTCTAATAATTAATAACAATATACTTATGGGTATAATTGTATACCGCAGTACTTACTTCTAAATACTAGTTTTATAGGTGTATAAATAATAAAATACAAAATAGATTTCACAAACCTTGTTATTTCAATAATACATTAATTTTGCTAATGATTAGGCGAATATTAAAAATGCAATGTTTTGTTTTATTCCTCATAGCTTTTGTAAAATTGTTTATATTTTCATAAAACTTGCAGTAATTACACAGGAAAGTCTACTGCATATATATAAATATTAAAAAAAAAAATTTTTTTGCTATACCAGCCCCCTTAACAAGCATATCAGGTGGATACATTTTAGGACAGCTTTTTGCATTACTAGTACGTTCAACCGGCACATCCCCGTGCAACAATTCCAAGCTGGAATATGGATTGCTCACACCCTCGTTTTGATTTATCTTTATTTAAAATACTTCTAGCAAACTATTTAAACATGTACATCAATTTACAAACTTTACATTTGATTAGGGATGTGTCGATTCTTGGTACCGATTCTTGTGAAAAGTACCGGTACCGAGAACCGATGGTTTAAAGTCGGTACCTGTACCAAGAGCTGCCAATTATTGTAAAAAATAAAAATCGTCCTTAAAACTAATTTAATATCACTGGACGTATGTTATTAAAATACAACAAATAAACCAATACATTTAAAAATAAGACTTATATAAACATAGTTTTGAATGAAAAGGAACATAAATATAACATGTGTTTAGTGTAAAACGTACGACTTATTGAATACAGTATCTATTGTCCGTGTCTGGTCGGCCGGCCTTTTAAAATATACTCGTAGACGGTAAAGACAGTGATCCTTGAATAAAATAAATACGATTGCAAGATGGAATTCTTTATTCCGTTATCCAATTTCTCAAATATAATTTTATATACTTTCGCCACTAAGAATTTTATATATGTTTAGTTAAAACAGTGTAAGATGTTTGATGTACGTATGCAGACGTAAGGTCACAGGACGAGTACATATTAGGCCTGTACGTCATTTGTAAAAATTATGAAATCACTGTCTCGTCTGCTAGCTTTATCGGAGTAAAACATATTCCTTACACCAAATGAATACAGACATTGATGTATTTGCTATATTAATAATTTCGTTCGATCTTGAGAAGTTAATTATATAAGAACGATTCACTCAAATAAATTAATCAACTTAGTAAGTAAAGCGCATAGCACAATTAAGTTGGCAAGACAGGTTGCCTTACCGTTATTAAATTTTCGTCTGCTGTTTAGATTAAAATGCCGACTCAGATTTCGTAATCGTGACCAACATATATTTATAGAGTGTGATATTTGATTTAAATTTACTGCGTTAAAGACTAGAGTCAGTTTTAATTGGGAGACAACACTATAAGTTAGTTAAATTATTGTTACAGTAGTAGGGGTACACTGAAACACGAAACAAGTTTATAAAACGTAGACACATTCCATTTTCCTATTGTTTCATCATCCCATCTCTATAGTAAATATGAAACAGTGCGCATTGCAGCACTGCACAGGTTCAGTTCCAGTGTCGAGAATCGAGATTGTCTTGCTGTTTCAACAAATGGAACACTTTGAAAACGACATTCGACATTCATTCATGTATTCATGTCCTATTTTTTAATAAATAGAGTGTAAATATATCGTTGCAGTCAAATATCTATGTGTTCCTGCTACAACTGTTTTTAGCGAACGCCTTTTTAGTACCGCTGGGAACATTTGCGATTCTAAATGTAATCGTTTGGATCCAGATTGTGTAAAAATGCCAGTTTTTCTAAATAAAAACATTGATTAAGAGCAAGAGGCTTTGCTAGGCCCTGGTGTAATTTTATTATAAAATTTAAAATAAAAGGCCAAGTTTATTTGTTAAATCTTAAATGTATTGCATATTTTAAAATATACCTGGTGTCTCTCCTAACCTAACTTAGTATAAATTTGTTTTAATTTGTGATTTGGTTATCAAACCAAATGAAATTGTGTTCAATACAATTAAAGAATACTGTCAATTGTTATCATAAATATAATATAAAGTTTTACAATTAATACAAAATAAAACATACCATATCAATTAAATTATAATATATAAAATTAACATAAAATAAGAAGTACTGTATTATGTTTAGCCAATTAACAGTGGTATGAGTCTACATTAAAAGAAATTATATTTTGTACAATACCTACCTTTTATTTTTATTTAAAATAAATTAAATAATTTAGTACAAAGAATGCATTCTTTTTATAATTTAAAACTTGATATACTTACAGTATTACCAAAAGATAGATGAATATCTAGCGCTGTTGACATAGGCCTATATTATATCATTTTAGGTACCGGTACCGAGAATCGAAAAAAATTGGTACCGACACATCCCTACATTTGATAAATGAGATGTGGTCATTTCACTTAATTTGGTGGTCCGTAACTCCAAGATATTGGTCGACTCTTTCGAGCCGACCACTGCAATAAGCAACATGGTTGACGTCTTATTTTGTTTGAGTAATATAATGTTCTGTTCCACCTAGGTATGTCACTACCTGATGGCCGGGCAAGTGAAGAGCGTGAAACCTTGCCTTAAACAATTACAACAGAGTATACAAACCATTATGCAACCGTCTTGGCCTTCGGATGAGAGTAAGTAGGACAATCATTTACTTCAAGAAAATAATCTATTTTGTAGAACAACCAAAAAAGCTTGACTGTTTAATATTCTGATGGAGTTTATTTTAAAGAAGAGTCATCGGCACAATTAATCCCCTTGAAAAGGTTTATTGACAATGTAGAGCGGCACAATTCTACTATCAGGAAAAATTTCTTTGCTCCGGCAAGCTGGTGCTGAAGGTTTTTTTCCATAAGGACATCTCCAGAAGTAAAAAGTTCTATAAAAATAGTCTACAGTAGAACCCCACTAGTCCGACCTCGGGTAAACCGACTCCTCGCTTAGTCTGGCCATATCGGCAATCGTTTATGTTTTCGGTGTTCCTCATCAAACAATTGGTTCATTTATTACAAAAACAGATCGCAGTTCAACTGTTTGCAATGTCGAGCAATTTAACAGAAATCTATCAATACAGGGTGCTTAGGTTGCCATGACAACTGCCTCTTCCTGATTGGAACAGCGAGTAGCGAGCCCCCTCTCATCACTATAGCCCCGTGTCGTTCTCAATCTTAGGCCTTAAAGCAGTACTGTACATATACAGTAGAACTCCAACTATCCAGATTAATTGGGACCGGACCCGATCCGGATAGTTGGATTTTTCTCGAAAAAAGGCCGTTTTTAGGAGAAAAACGTAAACAAAACACAATAGAGAACATTTACGGTATTTATTATGAAAAAACAATGACAATGTTTACATTACGTAATATTTATAAACAATACTAAATCACTGTAAAATACATTATTTTTTTAATATACCAGGTAGAGTCAGCTGTTTTGCTACCTTAAATCGATTCCGCGCCACCAAGTCTCGCATCCGTTTGACTTCCGTTCTTATTCAAATCTGATCCGGATAATTGGAGTTAACTCTAGTCATGTGACTCGCTGACTCATCATTGGCGATAAGAGTTAGTTTACCGTTGACACGTTTAAATCGAGAATAGTGGCCTTTACATTTGGGCACATTCCTTTCGGAAAAAGTCTACATGTAAAGGCTGCGGATGGAGTGGGGGATTTGCGTACAGGCTAGCATGCATGTAATCCCAGGCCTAGAGTTTTCACCATTAATACTAAACTTAAAAATTTACAATTTATAGATTGAATTATATTGGAAGTTACTTTCTGAATTTAGAATCATAAAAAAGGATTTATATTCTCTTTGGATATTAATACAAACAGACCTATATGTATCGCTGTTGAAAATTTTGGCTATTATGTTATTGATACTTATTGCTTGTATTAAATCTAGTTATTTATTTGGTGTTTTAAAGGGTTTATATCCTGCTGTAATTTATTAAATGTTCTGGACAAGAATAATTGCCAATTACTTGAGTTCTTTGGACTAGTACTATAGTTTATGTGTAGGTATTTTGTTATAAACCTGGATAGGCAAATTGGTTGATGTGTTCTTGATTTTGAATGTGGTATGATTTGTCTTGTTTCCAAAATACAATTAAAATTATATTGAATTTATTGATGCTTCGGAGCTATTTGTATAAACTTCTTGGTACTCAGACAGCCAGTAAGAGAATCATAGTTCAATATTGCTTAAATTCCATTGTTGTAAAATTACAATAGTTCTTCTTGCTCCAGAGAGGTTGTGTTTATTTTAGGCTTTCCCTATCCAGATTCTGGTTAATATGGGTTCACTAATTCTATTTTACAATTTATACTTTCTCACTGTACTATAGTATAGAAAAAGTACAGTGATCGCAAAAAAAAATCGATTTTGAGATTTTTGTAGAAATATCCGTTTTTGGACTCCCTGAGTCCAAAAAAGTGTTTTTTACAAAATGTATGTCTGTATGTATCAAAGCTAGAGACAAAATGTATGTCTGTATGTATCAAAGCTAGAGAGAAAACCATTCGAATGATTTCAAACAAATTTGCACCAAACATGTGAATTAGGTATGCATATATATGCACGAAAACATTTTTGAAACATTTTGAAAAAGAACCCCCTTTTTGGCCAAAAAACCTGCAAAAAATCAGTTATTATGTTTTTATACAAAAAAAAAAACAGCTCGAACGATTTTGATAAAATTTGGCTTATTTGTAGCCCTTAATGTACCCTACCATAATATGCAAAAAAAAAACCACATCTTTAAAAACATTCTCGTTTAGCTAATAATAATAATATTTATTAGTTACTCTCCTAACATGGGCTTAAAATTACAATGCATTGTGTATTGAAAATACTCCCAATACGGGGGTTGGTGTGCAATGCACTGTGCGTCGGCCGCTTCTCATGGTGTTCAGTGCCAAGCACACATGTGCGTCCTTAGCAGTGAACTTGTTAATAATTTAAATATGTTTGTGAGAAAGTATGTAACAGTTTCTGGTACCGTTTATTTTTTATAAATTTAATGAAAGGTATGAGAGGAATTAACGCATAAACTTTTTATTTAATTTGTAAATAAGTTGATAAATAATTTATTTTTCAGGTGGTCTTTATTTAAATTGTCTACCGTTTCAATATTGGTACGATTGATGTATTGTTATAGTTGTGAGCGGACCCAACGTCGGAGACATGTTTATTTGGATGCCTAAAGAACACCTGTACGTATTAGTTTACCTAGTGACTGTAATGCATAGTATGCAGGCAGGATATATGGATAAAGCTCAGAAATATACGGAGAAAGCTCTGATGCAGATAGAAAAACTCAAAAGTAAGTTATTAATGTAATCAAAAGTTTAATCTGCTAGGCTTTATACAAAATGTAAACATTTTAACGTTTATGGCGTTACAAAAATAATAGAGTAGAACTTGGATAATTGAACGTTTTTAGGTATCAATGTAAAAAAATTATGGATAGTTCGAAGTCCACTTCTTTAATTCAAAGTTTTTTTATCAACACTAAAAATAAAATCTTGTTGAGTGAAAGGGATCGCTGAATAAGTAGGTCACTGTCAGGTAGATAGGGGCAGGACATAGCCTAGCCGCTATTGTTTGTTCACGTATTGTAATTCTAGGGGCGGTACCGGCTTCCAAGAATTTTGCCTTCCGAGAATTCTCTAGGTACCGATACTGTAATTTGTCGATTTATGCTCTGCCCAATCTCTGTCTGTTGTTAAATCTCGACAAAACCTTTCGTAAACAGAACATAACAATCATCTTGTTTATTGACACTCGTACTCCGCATAACTCTATCCCACTTATGAACAACGTTTCCCCCCCCCCCCCCCTCCCCCTGAATATGACTTAAGCTGTACAGCCAATGGATCAGGGCATTATAGAAAATTTTAAGCATTTTTACCAGCGACTTATTGTATAAACGCCCTTGACAGATTCATTGGGGAAAAAAATTTGTAAGATCGATATCCTTCAAGCAGCAAGAATCAGTCACAATGCATGGTCACAAGTAACCAAAACAACTATAGAAAATTGTTTAAAAAAGCTGTATTCGTTAAGAAATCTGACCAGCATCCAAGTGAACTTTTTAGAAGAAGTGAAAAACCAAAAATGTGCCAAATTGTCGGATTTAGAAGAAGTTGAAGATTTCCCAATCCCTACAACGTCTTTGGCTCTTCAGCAATTGCGTGAATTTTTCGGCGGTATATTGAAGGACAAACCAGTGTAAGTGAAGCTGTTTTTAATTCTCTTAACGTACTTTAGAATTTTGCAAATGCAAATACAATTAATTCTACAAGGCAATTGGACATCTCACAATATTTTGTTAAAATACAGTATATCTTTTTTATTATATTGTACATAATAAAAATGCATCATTTACTTTTGATTGGTGAAAATAAACCTTATATAATAAACATATGCAACATAGTTTTTATTTCAATAATTTTGAGCACGTAAAAATCGAAAAACCATTTTATTTTTATAATTCGAATTTTTACAATGGTCCCTTCAGCTTCGAATTATCCAAGTTCCGCTGTGCTATATAGTTAAACTGTTAAAAAAAAAAAATCTATTACCGGATTTCCAAAAACTTTAAAGTTAAAATATATATTTAAAAAATAATTATGAAGCATGTACTATTACTTAATTATTCATTATTATTCATTAAATGTTAATTTACCATAGTCAAAAAAACTTTAAAAAATTTGTTTAAATTTATAACCACAAACTTTGCAAATTGTAAACAAACCTTCTCCATTGCACATGCTACATATGTTCCATTTTCCACTTTCGGTGAATAACGTATAAAACACCTGGTCTCCAGCCAGCAGAAGTCATAAATCACACGGCATGAACTGCGACGTCACATCACGTGACTATCCTCCCTGCTAAAACTGTTTGACCACATGTCTGCAGACTATTGCACAACTCTTATAAATATTAACTTTTTTTTGCATTTTACGTGGGTTTAGATTACTGTACAAGTACTTTTGGAAATTGAATTGAGGATGTCAATGAAATCCAATTCACATGATGGTTGATTCTGATATCTTAATGACACATGTTAAAATAACTCGAACAGACAATATTCAAAACAAAAATTCTGATTGAGAAAAATAATCTTATATATATTATAAAAATATAGAGTTTAAATTAAATATTAAATGCAGACAATTTAAATTAAATGTATAATTTTCAGTATATACTTATACAATTTTGATGACCTGATAGTTCAATCACCACGTGGCACTTTATTCTCTGTTTTTTTACTAAATCTTTCAATTTAACTTCGCTTGGAAACATCCTTTCGTTTACACAAACCATAAAGAAACACTCGTATAACCACCTTCTCCGATGCCTATGCCTAGTCTTGCACAACTGAGTAAAAATTTTACTTTCAATTATAAAACTAAGTAATTCCTTCAATATAATTTTACTTTAACAAATCGCCGTTCACCAGAAAACAATACTACTGAGCAAATAACTTTTTGTTCTTTAAAACTTTTCAATAAAACACAAAATACTTTTCATGGCGACATGCGTCTGTCTCGCAGAGAGTCTGATCTAGGATGGTTACACAATCTGCTTCCCACGCGCTCTCTAATATCTTTTGGTTTTGGCTTCTAGAAATTTCCATGGACACTGTTATGTCCTTATGTTGTCTGTTCTAGAGCATTCTTTACTTGGTGTTTCCGTTTTGATAAACCCGCGTATTTTAGTTTATAAAAAATAATGTAATTTTGTTTGTTATTAATTATTTATTTAAATTACTTTCATTTTTTATGTCTGATTTTACTTACTCACTATACTATAGTATAGAGAAAGTATAGTGATTGCAAAAAAATCGATGTTGAGGTTTTTGTGGAAATATCCGTTTTTGACCCCCTGAGTCCAAAAAAGTGTTTTTTACAAAATGTCTGTATATGCATGTATGTATACAAAGCTAGAGCAAAAACTATTCGATTGATTTCAAACAAATTTGCACCAGGCATGTCAAGTAGGCCTGTATAGATGCATGAAAAACGGTTTTGAAAAATGTTGTAAAACAACCCACTTTTTGGCAATAAACTCCCCAAAAAATCAGTTATTATTTTTTTATAAAAAAACGGCTCTAACGATTTTGATAAAATTTGGCTTGTATGTAGCCTTTAATGTACCCTATCATATGCAAAAAAACGCATCTTTCTAAAAATTCTCGTTTAGCTAATAATAATAATAACTGATTTTTGGGGTTTTTTTCCATAAAAAGGGTTGTTCTTCAAAACCTTTTTTCGTGCATATACAGGGTGATTTAGTAAAGCGTAGCAGGCTATGCAGATTCAAATTCTACATGCAAAAATAAGTCGAAAATGTAGTATAACATTTTTTTGATTTTGGCTTAGTTTAGCCATAATGCGCCATTTTGTTTTTTTACAAAAACTCACTGTAACTCTGGAAATAGATAAGATACTCGGTATCGAGTTCAAATTTGGAATATTTTATATGTTACGATTAACAAGTGTACCAAACACAAAGAATTTATTTTTATAATTTTCAAAATGGCCGCCGTTACAAATTTTTAACGTGGAATATCTTGAAAACCGTTAACTTTAAAAAAAATGTACAAGAGACAAAATATTTTTATTTTTTAACGACAGACACAATGCTCTTTTTGTAGTTTCAGTAGGTCAAAGGATAACCGAGTTATCGACAAAAAACTAAAAACATAATTTCTTGGTAATTGTCTACAACAACCAAAATTAGCCTAAAATCATCATTTTTTTAAAATTCAACAATTTTTTTAGTTATTTTTGTAGCGGACTATGCAGATTCAGATTCTACATGCAAAAATAAATCGAAAATGTAGTATAACATTTTTTCGATTTCGGCTTAGTTTAGCCGTAATCCGCCATTTTGTATTTAAAAAAAATGTATAACTCAAAAGTCCTTGGAGATATTTTTATGAAACTTGGTATACACTTTCACTCTATACCTATAAACATTTTCCAAAAATATCTTCAATCAGACTCATCAAATTTCAAAATGGCGGCCATTTAAAATTTTTAAAGTGAAATTCCATGAAAAGCAGCTACTAAAACAAAATTTTACTAGGCACTAAATTTGAAACCCTTTTCATTTTAAATCAAATGACACTTTAATTGCAAAAATTGGTTGGAAACTTCTATACACATAATCATGTTATGTTTTCTTTATAATAAAGGTGTAATAATGACCCCCAAAGCTAAGATGGTAAATAATGTTAAATGTTCAAATCAAATAATTTTGTATATTTAATAACATCAGTTATAATAAAGGTTAAAAGAACCAGCAAGGTTCAGGTCTACACTTTAATAAAAAAACTAACCTAAAAGTTAGAAATACAAATAATTGCTTCAAAATTTGAAATCAGCTGTTAATGGAAATATTGGACTAAACAGCTGTTTTATCTGTCATTTTATTCAATTGGTTGCCATGGTAATAAATGTAAATACATCTGTTGGTTCATCAGTCTAGGCCTAAACTAAGGTTTTTCCAACTAAATTTATAAATATTGAAATAAAAAATGTTTTTATCAAAATTAATTATAGCCTATGTTACTCAGGGATAGTGTAGCTTTTTATTAGTAAAACTATTTTTTCAATCGGTTCAGAAGTTCAAGAGATTAGCCCCTACATACAAACAAACAAATTTTACCTCTTTATAATATTAGTGTAGATGTTGATTTTTTTTTAAAACTAATTCCTGAGAACTATGTTAATGGAAGTTTCCTCAACGCCTTGTTTCTGTTTTGTTACAGTCGTGGACAACAAACCCATACTGTCAGTCTTCCAGCTGATGTTATTGGAACATATAGTAATGTGCCGTTTAGTTATGGGCAACAAGTCTTTGGCTCTGCAGGAGATGTCGCAAGCGTGCGCGTTGTGTCAGACCAACCCTAAGCTACTACTAGCGCATAGGCCGCAGTTACACACGTTACTGGGACTGTACGCAATGTCTATGAACTGTATGGAGGCTGCTGAGGCGCAGTTCAGCACTGCTTTAAGGGTAAGGGAGTTGTATTTTAGTAGTAGTTCAGTAGATATGAAAGTAGACAATTAACCTTGTTGGGATGTGAGATTCAGTTCAATATAACGCAAGGAATTTTTAGTGATTAACGAGGCAAATGGCTGTGAAATGAAACAACTTGTTCTGTTAAGCTAAAAATTTAACTGCTGTCTACTGAGTAATGGTGCTTCTGAAAAACAAACGATTTTCAGTGATCCGCGCGCCGTCTCTTGGATTTTCTAAGGACTTACTGAATGGCCCTCGTATACTAAAATTCATCTACTTTGTTTGTCTTCCCCGTAGATAGGAATGTAAGGAGTACGGCAATGAGAAAGAGGCAGAAATGTTTGCAATAGAGCTGATGGTACTAAAATGTAATGCAAATGTTGTAGTAAAATAATTTCAAAATATGCCGTGAGTCGGTCAGGGAAGTTGAGAAAAAAATCTGAGACAGTCAGGGAAATAAATTAACTATAACTGTAGAATCCCTGAACTAGTCAGAACCGCAATGAATAGATACTAAATAGCCTATAATATATTTATTTTCTGAAATTCCGTAGCAAAGCACTGGTATAGTACAACGCATTTAGAGTGGCGAGCGGGCAGTGCATGCGCAGGAAAGCCCGCCTCCCACCAATGTCAGTCTCAGTCACATACTAAAAAAAGTACAGTCAGTGTCAAATCTGCTAAGACGTGTGTGGCTCTGTTGTATATTTGGTGTGTAAAAATCCATTGTCTGAAGACTTGACTGTACGCTGCACTGCCTAGCCTCGGTAGGGGAAGTGTGGTGGGAGTAACGAACACAGAAAAATAATAGAAGGATCACTTGAGCCGAAAGCTGTCGCCACCCGTATAGCGCTGCCTACGACAAGATGGCGTCCGCAGGGGATGAGTCACTGTAGTAGCTTGCGCCTAGACCAATAAGAAATCACCTTTGCGTAACATTATTAGGACAATGAGACTGTCAGCTTAGATAGGCTAAGTTATGTTTTTTTTCATATTCAGCTTGCAAAATGTCTTTACACGCATTTACTATTTTGCTATCATAAAAGCAAAGTTCTATACATAAAATATTGTTTGTTAAATAAATACAGTTACTCTGACTTTATTGTTTATTTACATTTCCAAACTAAAAGAAACTAATAGTGGGAGATATTATGGGAGATTTTAAACGGCAGAATATTAAGGCTGAAAGCTCGTGTATAAAGCTAATATATTTTTCAAGGATTTAACCCTTTGGCGAGTGATCATTTTGATCCCAAATGAGTGAGCACGGAAATTTCTGTGTGTTCCCAAATGAGTAAGCACGGAAATTTCCGTTTTTGAGCATGGACTCTATAATTGCTTAAAAACTTATTTAAAAAATCATTATCTAGTGTAAAAACGTTATATTTAGTGAATTTTCTTTTGGATTTTCACTTACTTATTTGATTTTGACATTTTACTTCTTTATTTCAACATTCTGCAAAAGTTTTTTTTGTAATAAAACATTGTTTTCTCTCTGTTAGTATAGTAAAGTTATTTAACTGTATTGTAACACACTTAATTTAAAAGTTGGCCTAAGCTATTAGTATTAAAAGCAATAATATTTAAATATTATATTTTGTAATATATTAGCTTATAGTAGCTACGTCTACTTGAGAGGGGGAAGCGGGAATGGTGAGGTCTAGCGTGACAGCGCGACATGTGTAACAACCCGTCAATTTTACGCGCTCTTTTAGCTTCACAAGGTCAGTCTGTCGCTGTCTTTGTAAACAAACGGTTCTGTTGTCATTGTTTTGTTGCCGTAGTTTTTATTTGTTATTTATGTTTTAGTGAAATTATATAGTATTAGTATTTGTTATAACTTGGATTTATTTGTCCCTTTGTATATATCCTTGTTTTGAACAATATCATACACTAAAAAAATTTTAAAACTGTAAATAACTGTAAATAATAATAATTTCAATATTTTGTATATGTTTTCTTATAGTTTTAATCAAATATAATGTCTTTTGTTCAAAAGTAAAATTTTTTTTCCCCTCTCCTTTAGGGTATATTTTAGCGTAATTACCATACTCCTATAATGCTATGAAATTTCCGTGCTTACTCGCCAAAGGGTTAAAATAAGTTCTGCAATATAGTAATAAACAATTATTTAAAAATTAAATACATGACGGTAACTAATCTAATAAGTTATATTTAGTTGTATATACAAATATACTCAAAGTATGCCTTTCAAAACCGTAATTGTAAATTCCTAGCGGATTTAGCGGTAGTCGCCGAGCCGCATAAAGCTATCTCAATCAACCTGCCGTATTAACCAAACGACAAAAGCCAAATTTAAAAAAAATATTTTCATACGATTTTACTATTAAGACAACTTTTATACGCTTTGGTAATTTACCTGCCCTAAAAATACGTAATTTCCCCACTATCTAACTTTTTCATGTCACGATTTAAAAGTCACTGTAAACTGTCAACTTAATGTAGGTATTACGACTGCATTGAAGTTAAAATTAATACTTTCAAGTACGCCATTAGCATCCACACCTAATATACTTTAATTGTGTTAAGTTTCAAATTTTTATCTTTACGCTAAGTATTGTAAAACGAAGTGTGATTGAAAAGTGCTCACTAAAAATGTACCCGTGTTTGGACCGTCAGTAATCGGGTTTGCCTACCGCAAGATGGCGGCGGTGGCGACAACTACGGTAAGTACTTGTTAGTGCATTTGTCCCTTCTATTATTTTTCTGTTTTCCTTGGGTGGGATAGGTACTCCATTATCTCGCACTACCCTCCCTACATGTCATTCTGATTGATTTGTATCTATATTCAGTTATTTGCATATAACTCATTCCTCCTCAAAGTTATATAAAATAATAACTTTATATAAAATATACAATAATGTTTATAATAATAATTATTATAATATTTCATGTTGTGTTGTGTTGCAGTTATCACAAGAGAGAGATCTATGGACGTTCGCCAATCTCAACTTAGGCATAGTGTACTTAAGAGGGAAGAGAGAACGTGAGTTTGCAGCGTTGTTGGAACGTATCAACCCTGAGACATTACCTTCACATTCGCACAGTTTAAGAGCGGCAGCATACTATGTACAAGGCCTACAGTCGTTCTTCCAGGCTAGATATAATGAGGCAAAGTGAGTATCGCCAGCGGCAATGTCGGCACATCTGTTGAATACAGCTGAACTTGGTTTTAACGGCCTCGGACATAGCGTCATTTTTTGTTAGTCCGATAAAATCGTTATCTTTTAAGTTTATATAGACCCCTGTTTTATCGTCAATAAATATTTTAACCACTCGGTTGTAACGTCATAAATCTACAAAATATCAATGTCAAACTTTGAATTCAGTTTTCTCAGAACTCGAAAAATGTTAGAATTCCCCCTTTCCTTTGATGTCGAGCAGCCTATTTTCTCCCTCTTCAGGATCAAACCGCGAAATAAGCACACTACGTATTTTTTTCACACGCAAAATGTAATCTCCATCGGGTCCCATCAATGTCGGTAGAAGGGGATTCCACTATAGCAACACTGCTAACTCTCCCATCCCTCCTAAGGAACAATTCACGGGCTATGCGGTGACAGTTGTGTGCTGTGTGTAACTAAACCCATGACCTTGCTGGGAAAGTGTTCGGACAATACAAAAGCATGGAATAAACCACTCAATCGAATAGCCTGGTGAGACATTTACGTAGTTGTGATCAGACAGTTGCCCCCCCCCCCCACAGTTCCATTGTTGCTTGGAGCTTTGAATCGTGTATACGTGAGTCAACTTACTGTATATTATGATTCTTTTTGTTACTGCCAGATTGTTTACTACTGTAAGTTCTTAATGATGGCAAGTTGTATTGTTGCCAATAATCATGGCAAATGTTGCCAATAATAGTAATACTGTATAGTTGTTTGTCCTTTCACTCAAGGTAACAAAAATATGATTTCCTGTTGGTACATCTTTATTTATAACGTCACTCGGACATAGCGTCAACATTTGTTCGGTCCGTTCGTTGACGCTATAACCAAGTTCAACTGTATTTTTCATTTGCCTAATCTCCCCTGATAACAGGAATCCTGCATAGGCTGACACGACAACAATAGTTCGCATGTTATATTTACTGTCAGATTCAGAATTGTGTTTTGACCACACTAAATTGTCTTTGTCCACTTCAAAATCACACTCCGACATTTTATTGATCTTATAAATGCATTTCAGGTTAGCTGAATGTTTAGCTATGTCACTCGGACATAGTGTGAACATTCGTTCTGGCCCTTCGTTGACGCTATAACCAAGTTTAACTGTAAATTCATTTTTCAGTGTACATTTCATTAATCGTTTATTTAATAATTAATAATTGTCGTCTATCGAACAACTAAATATAAAGTACAACTGGATTTGTATTTTAATGTTTGATGTTTCATGACGTTGGCTGCATCTTGCTTGTAAAAAAAACTGTTTTAAAAAAGACAGTGAAGTGATATTAATATATTGTGATGGAAACCAATGTACGATCATGCAATTCAACGTACATAAAGATGAGTAAACATCGGTTTTATTAACAGTTTTAAGTAATTAATTTTTGAATAGAAATACTTTTCTTGTGTAATTCCTAATTAGGGGCCATTACAATCAAAATTGTTTTTTGAAGTGTAAACTTCTATAGGCGTACCTCATCCAAAAATTGCAGGTGGTGAATCGGATGTTACCGTCTCGCTCTATACCTGATGGTGTGTATATAGCAGAGTATATAGTTTACTTGGTAATACCTTTGAAATGGACATTGTGCTTCCTCATTTCATAACTTGTGTTAAAATAGTTTTCTTGGTAATACCTCTGAAATTGACTTTGTGCTTCCTCATTTCGTAAGTTGTGTTAAAATAGTTTACTTGGTAATACTTCTGAAATAAACATTGTGCTTCCTCATTTCATAACTTGTGTTAAAATAGTTTACTTGGTAATGCCTCTGAAATGGACATTGTGCTTCCTCATTCCATACATTGTGTTTTGATTCAATATCTCTTATATAAAATGCAATGTCCTGACTGATGATCAACGCAGAGCCGATTCTATTAAAGCTAGAGACTTGAAATTTGGAAGGTACATCCGTCCAATAATGTAGAGGCGTGCTAAGAAAGGATTTTGCAAAATTTTGAATTTAAAGGGTAGAAAATGCGAAAATTCATCCCTCCCATAAGCAGCCATATAAAAGATGAAACAGCTGATTCCTATTTATTAATGTGTTATTCTGGTTACTATGGTGATAATTCAAAACTCTTTCAAAAAAAGTGTGTTGATTTTATAATAATAGGCCTAACCTAAAATTGTGTTAAACCTTTGGTCCAAATAAGCTGTTTTATTTATAATGTGTAACAATAATATAATGTTAAATTGTAATATTAGATGTTTGAATTATTATATTTCATAGGTTTTAAAGGCCTAACCTAAAATTGTATTAAACTTTTGATTCAAATCAGTTGTTTTATTAATTATGTGTAACAATCATTAGGCCTATGTTGAATTACACGGGATAAGAATTACAGGATGTTGAATTACACGGGATACGAATTACAGGCTTTCAAAGTTTCAAATTAAGCAATAGCGAAGCATTGCAGGGTCCACTAGTTTTCTATACTTTTCAAGTGTAAATCAGAATATCACCATAAAAGTTTACACTTCTCCCGCGTGGTCTTAAGCACACCTGGATTTTTTTCCTTTAGTTACACATTTCATTCTTAATTTTTTGTTTATATTATCGTTACTTGTTATAATTATAATTATTTATGTCGCATTAAAGTCAAACTCAGCTGTTTTGACGATATAATGTTTCATTGGATCTATGATCTACTGTTTTACCATTATCCGTGATGTCTGCTCTTGTACAGAATTAAATAATTTTAAATAATTAGAGTCGTAAAATAGTTAAATTTTTTGGGGAGAACGATTAATAAGTAAAGATTATTTCTAAAAATAAAAACACTGAACACAATAATTATCACAATAATAAGTTTAACTAGTTGGCCCGAACAAAAAAAATATATCAATAAATATATTACACTATGTGTTTCTTATGGGGATTTTTAGTAACTTTGACCCCCCCCCCCCA